>JAZKJV010011390.1:0-269554 GCA_037367405.1 Ottelia alismoides | reverse complement strand
AACCTCTATCTTTAAGTTGTGTCCAATTTTGGTTCATAAATCAAACTGATTATGACATAAGTGCAAGTATTTTTTCAATATTTTAAAGAGTTTTCAATTTTCTCGATTTTAAAATAATTTTGAAAAATTTAGTGGCTTTTTAATAGTTTTGTAAATTTTTAAAATTTTGATACACGCTGAAATTTATGTGAGATTTTTAGTTAGTATGTAATGTACAATACAAGTATTTTAATCCTCAAAAGTTTAAAAGACTTATTAATATACATACACACAATTACTTTTATGGCTTTTATCAACTTACCCAATTTTATTGCAAATTTTTTATACAATATATATGAGATATGAGTAACGTACTTACATAATATATATGAGATCCCCAACACCATGCTTGAGTTTCGTGTGGTATACCACTACCTAGCACGACTAGAAAACTCTCAAAGTTTTGGCAACTACTATTAAAATCCTTTCAAAGATTTCAAACTTAGACTAACCACAAGAAGCTTCCTTTTCACAGTTTTGAACCTGCGGAATCCATCCGGATGACGTTATACTTATAGAAATCCTTGGTTGGGATGTTGGATCCTTCCCCATCTCTTATGATGCAGAGTTTCCTTTGTCTCCTTGGACATTAAAAAAGGATAACTAGCAGAGATGATTAAAAGACCGAAATGCTCTCATTAGTCGCAAGAGTAACTCTTCTTAACTCGATGTGTAGCTACGCACACCATGTCCTACCTTAAATATCCCTCTATTTATAATCAAGAAAATTGACAATATTGTAAACACTTCCTCTAAAATGGATACACGACTAGTCAAGTCCAATACAAGTTTTGGCTGGACTGTATTGAATCTATTATACTGTCCCTCCTTTTAGGGATATATATATATATATATATATATATATATATATATATATATATATAGGGTTAAAGGAGGCTACTCACACCTCTATTTTTCCCTATATTTTTTATTTTTTTGGAAAATAAAAATGTGTAAATTCATAACTATATCCCCCGAACATGTCATTACAATTTCGTCAGAAACAGAGACTCCTATGCCCTACATCTGAAGGGAGTCAATTTCAGCAATTCTGAGACCGTTAAAATTTGACAGTCTTGATGGAGGGGATAGAAGTCTCGAATTAAGTTGAATTTTGATTAACATCTTGGTGACATATTGTGATCTAAATTCCAATAGGTTTCATTTCAGAAAAATAAAAAAAATATAGGAGAAAAGGGGTGGGAGCATGTAGGTTGGCTACAACCAGTGAGCATACTCCCTTTTCCCCTATATATATATATATATATATATATATAGGGTCATATGTGGCTGCCCCCTAGGGGCAGCCAACATGGCTGCCCCCGCCTTATTTGGACAAATTTTTTATTTTTTTTTTGAAAAATAACACCATGTACATTCATCCCTATATCCCTCCTACATACCATTCGAATTTCGTCAGAAACAGAGACTCCTACGGCCTCGATCCGGACAATAATTTTTTAACGGTAACAGGATTTTTTTAAATCGATACCATCGAGATGGAGGCCGTGGGAGTCTCTGTTTCTGACGAAATTCGAATGGCATATAGGAGGGATATATGGATGAATATACATGGTTTTATTTTTCAAAAAAAATAAAAAAAAACGCCGAAAAATGGGGTGGGGGCAGCCATGTTGGCTGCCCCCAAGGGGCAGCCCCATTTTTTCCATATATATATATATATAGAGGATAGGGAGTATGCACCCAGGTGCATGTAATTCTACATGCACCCGGGCCTATAACTCTCACATTTTTTTACTTTTTCGAAATGTATATTCATCTATATATATCCCTCTTGTATGTCAATCCAATTTCGTCAGAAACAGAGACCTCTACGCCCTCCATCCAGAACGGGTCAATCACAATAATTCTAAGACCGTTAAAATAATGTGTTCTAGATGTAGGACGTGGGGGTCTCTGTTTCTGATGAAATTGGAATGACATACAAGAGGGATATATAGATGAATATACATTGGCGGTATTTTTCGAAAAAGTAAAAAAATGTGAGAGTTATAGGCCCAGGTGCATGTAGAATTACATGCACCTGGGTGCATACTCCCTATCCTCGCGCGCGCGCGCGCGTGTGTGTATATATATATATATATATATATATATATATATATATATATATATATATAACTGTTGGGTACAATAGGTCTTGCCACAATCAATTCAAAAAATAATTGTCTCAAGGATGCTAATCGTTTGATGGGACCGTTGCGATAAAAGCTATTGCTTATCGTAGAGTCTCAAGGATACTCTTCCCAACAACTTTGTCAGGTCAAAGTCTGGAATTTGAACAAAACTGTTTATAAGTTGTAACTAATGGTGGTGTGATCTCCTTCTGTGCAAAGTTCTAGTAAAGTACTTTCCAACAAATGGTAGCTTACTTCCTCTTGATACTTCAACATCATAGAATTAACACTCAAGATCGATTGAGAAAATTTAATATCATCTCAGTTAAACATATGTTTCCTATGCAAAAATGATTGAAAATCTACATCGCAGACATTTGAATCTTGTCCTTTCACCAAAGATTAGCTTCTGTCTGTTGGTTTTCATGAACTACTGTGTAATATCTCAATTTTTTCTTGATGACGGAAACCACCGATATTGTTAGCTATTGGTAGGCCTAAAAGAGGCATGCCTCAATTTGGTGATTAATTTAGAACTCCTAATGTCAAATGACATTTCTTTGTCTAAACCTCTTGTGAAACAGTTTACAACGATTTTGATTTTCTAATGAGAAAAATTCAAATATCATGAAAAGTTGATTCATAAGTCCATACTCTCTACTCTATTCAAAGTTATCAGTGGCGACGATAATTCAAAATGATATATCTTGGGTAGATTAAGTGGTGGTTTTAATGTCACGCTCGTTTCGGCTAACGGGATGGGGCTTAGACCCAATGAATGGTTCTCAAGCATTTTGGTAAGAAAATATGGCTAGTTCTGAAAGAACTTTGCATAATGCATGGAAAATACTTTATAGTCAAAAGTAAAGCATCAAACATATTACTTCTATGAGACTATTTTACCTACCACGTGGATTTAGCTGCAAATAATTTAAAGCTAACTTCTAAAAGTATAGAAAATCTAAAATTGTTATCATAAATCTTGCATTAACACCACTATGCTAACTATTCTATATCCATGAACACTGAAACAAAATCAAGTCATAAGCGTAGACAATCCCAAAGGTCAAAGAATACTCGTATATCGCCCAACGCATGTGTGTATACATAATGCGAATCCAAAGTCCTCTAAACCATGTCTAATGACTTCGTCATATCTAATGATGTATTTCCAGGTCGTATTATCTAATGACATCACCATATCTAATGGACAGTTCATAACTTGTTTGAGAGTAACTATGGTATTAAATATTCATGTATTCTTTCTTTCTGATTCACAAAACATAACGATATGATGTATGGTATCTTGATTATATCACTACATAAAAGGTTTACTTCATGCTTGTGAAACTTATGTTGCACTATTACAAAATAACTAAATTTTGAAAATTCTCAAGTTGTATCATAACCTTCACTAATTGAAAGATGAAACTAAAATTTTTCTACCATACATAAAACTTGAATCACCTTTTTTTTCAATACAAGGTCTGAATACTAAGTTTCACGTACTATGGCT
This sequence comes from Ottelia alismoides, assembly GCA_037367405.1. NCBI lineage: Eukaryota > Viridiplantae > Streptophyta > Magnoliopsida > Alismatales > Hydrocharitaceae > Ottelia > Ottelia alismoides. Next base: position 265,864 of record JAZKJV010011390.1, on the reverse strand, counting down.
AAAACTTATCTAATTTCTAAACTAATTGAAACATGTATAATTGTATGATCTAGGAATAGCTAAAATATTAAACATCATATTTAGTAGTCAAAATATAGGTGAATAATGAAAATAGTACTTGAGAGACCACTCACATTTAATTTGATGTTTATGCCTCTTGACAAGTGTATCTCGATCCACCAACCATGATGGATTCACCTCCTATATAGTAGAAAGAAAATTAATGTATGGAATCTGTTAACCCACGTATATGCATGCATGTGTTGGCTTATTTAAAGATACAATCTCTTCCCTTCTTAAAAGATAATGTTTCTTAAGAATATTTCGGTAGAGTTTTCCCTTGTAAAAAGTGATATTTCTCGAGAATATTTCGACAGAGTTTCCCCTCGTATAAAGTGATATTTCTTACAAATATTTAGATAGAGCTTCCCCTTAAAAGAGATGTTTCTTAAGAAAATTTCAGCAGAGTTTCCTCTTAAAAGGTCACATTTCTTAGGGAAATTTCGGCATAGATTCCCCTTATATGCTAAGAAAATGTGAAAAGATGATTTGGATCTACATAGCTTTCTCCTTAAACATGTTATGCCCCGCTCGTACTATAATCCTTCCTCTACCTTCCAACAAAACTTCCCTATGTTTTTCCTAACCACTTTCATCTTCTCTCAACTCTGTATCTAAGTTTGGAGGGATTTTGTTATGTAATGGATAGGTTGAGAATGATGATGTATGGGGTATTTATTAGCCTCCAAATAGTGAAAATCTATGGTTTTCCATACCCATAATTTTGGCTCATCTAAACCATGATTTTTCTAATGGTACTTAATTTATACTAATTACGATTAGTTAGTACTAATCGAGATTAATAATTTTAATTGTATTTAGCCTACATTAATATATTGTTACGTTCCATAATCTTTAGTAATCTCTTTAATCATGACTAGCCCTTCCTAGATAATGATTAAGGGTTGATTTCGAGCTTAACAAACAACAACTATTTTAAATTCAAAAATTCGTTAAAATTCATAACAACCGATTGATATTAATCAAGATTTATTGGAATCGTCCCATCAAGACGAATATCATAACCATTTATAAGCTGGGATCTAAAGAATTTCAATGTAAGAATTTCAATGTAATACTTCTATATCTGTAACACAATAATGAGGTTTAAAAAATAAAAGTCACATTTTTATTCATAAATCAAACATTCCTAACTTTCATACCTCTTAGGTATGAGAATGTCTAACTATATTTTATTCCATGGATTAGATTATGGACATTTATTCTTGTAGTAGATTTGTTGTTGGTGGTTGTAAACACCCACAATGTCACTAATATATTAAAAATGAGTTCAATAAATTCACTAAAGTGAATGGCTTGACATTAACTTGTATTGAATGCTAGGCATGCTGGATTTTAATATTGACTTCGTTTGCACCCTAACTTTGGTTTTTCTTATTTCGGGCTTGTTGCTCATTTTCACCATGTTTTTATGGATGCAAAACTCATGATATCTGCTAAAATCTCCCCATGGTGGGTGTTTTGCTTATGATGGATGATTTTGATGGTTTTTTTAAATAAAGCACTACGTACTACGTGTTTTACTTGCATCCACTACTATCATAAAATCGAGTTATTATGTACAAGCAAGTGCATGTTTAAAATGGTACAATGATAAGTGAATATAATGCCTTGCTCCTAAAATGATCGTGACACTTCAACATCATACCTTAACCGTGAATGTCTTAGTTTACATATAGGATTACCATTTAAAATATAATAATCTAAATTATTATAGGCTATTATTAATATCATGATGTTGTCAATGGATTTTATTAGCTTGAAGGAATCACTACGAAAACTTCATGTCTTCATCATACCTCTAATTGTATGGTGCACCAATATTTGAACCACCTACCTCACTACTAATTAGGCTTAAAGTCATAACTCCTTACATATCAGAAAAAGCACATAAAACTTGGTAATCTTTTTTAGGCTTAAAGTTTCTGAAGTACTTCTTCAAGTCAAATTCATCTCCATTAAAGATCAACTCACTGATGTCTTGATAAAATCCTTTTCTAAGGTATTATTTCAAATGATCAGAGTATGCTGAAAATCGTTCAATTAATCATAAACCGAATATGTATAACAACACATGTGACAAACTCTACATCATCCCCTACTTAAAACAAATCCGTAACTAGCAAATTTGATATTCATGAGCACATATAAGTGGACCTGGCCAACAGGCTGGGAGCCCGCCCGCCCAGCCTGCTCATGGGCCAGGCTTGGGCTAGGAGATTTGGGCATGGGCTGGCCAAGCCCGACCCGTAAAAAATAAAAAGTATATAAATATAAGCTAAATAATACATGTATTAATATGAGACACTTAAATATTTTCATATGTGACACTTTTAAATAAAATTTAATACTTTACATGTCAAGTAACATGTAAACTACTTATATTAGTTATATAAAGTATAGATGATGTTAATAAAATCATTTGTACATATTAAATACCATTAAAAAACTCAATGAAAAAAGAATGAAATGAGCCATGGGCCGGCCCATGGCGGGCTTTGGACAGAGGTTTTTTAACCTCGGCCCATGTCCAGCCTGCATTTTGGCCAGATCTACATATAAGGTACATGACATGGTAAATAAATATATGCAATAACTAAGAGGTCTTACTAATGTATTGTTATGCGATAAGAAGAATGTGGTGATTTTGTTCTTGAAATTAAAAGAAAAATAACTAGAATATCGGGAATGTCATAATTTCAGTATGCTTTTGAATAATAAAGAGCACTTTAATGAATTAGATTAAAGTTATTCATGATATGGATGAAAGCTAACATACACATGATATGACGCAAGAGATAATAAATTTATATGCTTCGTGGTGCAATTACAAATATTGCAAGGGGTGTAGTTGTTACATTAAAGGATTAAAAATAAAAAAAATATTTTATAAACCCTTAAATAACATAAGTTTGGAGAGTATAACATAGAAGTTAATATATATAACCTCCTATAATTTTTTTAATCTCATATGAATGATCAAAATACCAAGATTTTGTACAATCTAACACATAACTTGAGTATAAACTTCTTATATAATAATTACAGAGATATGATATTTTGAAAAAAATTGTTAGTTGACATAGAATGAAACCTTACCTCCATCTTTTGAACTATGTTTGGGGTTAGAGGGAAATGAAAGAGAGTAGAAATGAGGGAATGAGTGGAAGAGGAAGAAAACGAATGATTATAAATTCTTTTTTACTTGGGTAAAAGGTGAAGGATAATAAATGAGAGGGCGGTGTTTGCAATTTGCATGCGTACGTAGATGAAAAGGAATAAACAAACAAAATATGATTTATAAATATTTGCTTTTGTAAAATTTTTACAATGTATACATATTTTCTTTTTGTAGATAAAGAAAGCCAAAAAAATAAAATAAACTATTGATAACGGGATTTTTTTCTTGACATACAACTACACCGATTTGAAAAAAGAGACATTATCATAGTTAAAATGTCTTCAATCCTAATCATATGCTGCTTTATTGGCAACTGATGCAACATGGAATCTAAATTAGGGTAAAATTAGAGTTTTTCTTCCATCTAATTTTATTCATTTTAAAACTAAGGTTTTATGGTCAATACTTTTATTTGAAGTTATTTTTATTTATATCCAATTTGAGTCCATGGTAATTTTCATTTAAAATAAAGAGATCATTTGCGATCTCTAATTAATCAGTAGGTTAAAATATTTTAGAGTTCAATTAAGATAGGTTGGGACTAGATTTTTATTTTCTTTCTATTTTTGTAATGTTACATTTATTATATAAAGGGGATGGTAGTACATTGTTTGAGGATGACTCAAGTTGCAATAAATTTGGAGTTTTCTCTACCACCCCTCCTCATCCGATCTTCACATTTCTTCTCTTAATCCTACGCATTCACACATCTTTTCTTCCCTCACCCTCCAAATTCCTCTCCGTCCAGAATTTCTATTATCAGAATTGTCGATTTGCATCAATTGGTAGTAAAGCATGGCCTACAGATCATCCTCACGATCTGACGATCTACACAAGAACTTAAGGTGTTCGTGTAGACACACAACCAAAGAATCTCGCTCAACGGATCATAAATGGCATGTCAAGGTTGAATAAGCATTTTACAAAAAAATGATGTCCATGTTGATCTAGTTTCAATTAGAACTGCAAAAGTTGGGTGCAAATCTAATGCACCTAATAGTTGTCAAATCTTTGAAATGACCACTAGAGGAAAATGTCCTCAAAGTCATTGTCTAAGAGGTTCCAAAATCTCCACCACTATCCCCGACACTATAACCGCCTTCACATACCATGCCTCTAGCCACTCAACCGTCACCCCCACCACCTCCCCCCATCCCTCTCCTCCCTCGCCACCACTGTCATTGTCCATAACACCACCACTAACCATGCACCACCAAACTTTGATTTTGACAGCCCCTATTATCACCCTTTCTACATCATAGCCAACAACCAAGCCCATCCTACCATTATTATTGTTGTCCACAGTATCATCACAACCTGCATCCCATCTATCCCCTTCCCCTTGCTATGCCTACCCCTCCCACGATGTCCCCGCCTTCCCCCCCGAACCTCTTCCCTATTCCCACATCACCCCCCGACCTTGCCAAACCCATCACTGTCAATCCATTTCCTTGTCCCAACCCTTCTACCACTCTTACCAACCTCATGATCAACATCGTTAGCCCTGTCATCCACGTGATCTGCAACCCCAAGTGAGATCACATTCATGAGAGGTGTCATCCCCTAATACATCGCACGACCTAACCTCCGTCACTTTCTCAGTAGGAGCAGTCGAATATGCCACTGGAACCTCCCTCATTGGATGGGAGAAGTTCTAACGAAACTTTAGGGAGTCTTTCATTAGAGAATCTTATGTCATCCATTTAGGGATTGTGGTTTGTTGAGATGTTTTTTCAAAGGTCCCTCCTAAAAAATCTTTTTACTAAAAGGTTAAAGTAGCGAGGTGCTTACTTGGAGGAATTTAGTCAACAGAAGAAGTAGAATAATTGCAACTTAGTCCTCCTCAACAAAACTACAAAAGAAACATCGACGAAGGAAAGATACTATTGAATTATTGGAGCAAATTAAGATCAACTCATGTCGCATTGCAACTGAAGATCAATAAACTCATTGTGAGATAATTTTTTTGAGATGGCAAAGAGCTGATGAATCACTAAATTTGAATTCAAGCAAAATTAGGGCTTTTTGTCTGTTCTATTTTGTATGTTTTTTTAAATTATGATTTTGGATCGATAATTTTATTTAAAGTTATTTTTATTTATGTTCAAATTGCATACATGAGAAGCTTTATTTAAAATGAAGATGTCGTATGTAATTTCTAATTAGTTGGTAGGTTGAAATATTTAGAGTCCAATTAGGGTATGTTAGGATCTGATTTTCCCTCCTATACAAAAGGGGATGATAGTCCATTGTTTGATGATGGTTCAAGTTGCAATTCAATTAGAGTTTTCTCCATTACCGATCCCATTCTCCTTCTCCCTCCATGCGATCTTTATGTCTCTTCTCCAAACCCATCCAGCCGCCGCGTCTTCTCTTCTCCCATCCTCCAAATTCTTCTCTACCCAAGTTTTCTACAATTGAAATTTTTGACGTGCATCAATAAGTCATTGTATTTATGATCTAAGAGATTGAGATATCACATTAAGTACTTTAGTGGAATGAAAATCTTTGATGAAATCACAAGTATATCAGAAGTAAGCTTAATTACGTGATCAATCAAAGATGGATGTGGATTGTGATATCGTTGCAGAGAATGCTCGAATTGTGTTCTCGCTTACATGCAAATTGTGTTCCCCGTCTTGTTACATGCAGTGGGTTCTTCACCTTTAAGTGGAAGGTGCCTTTGAGTAGGTATTGTATCTCTGCCTGTGTTCAGATGTGTTCAAATCTTATTCATATTGACGTACTTGAACTTTGTCCGTATATTTCGAGAAAAACATGATCCATGATTCATCGACTCTTCCGTACTATCTTTGATCCTCTTGAGTTATTTCCTATAAAAAACAACGTTTTCTCTCCTCCTCTCATTTTTTCCCCTCCATCATTTATCAACTGCAAGGACATTTTCGGAAATAAGAAAAGGAAATCAGAAAGCAGGGGATTGGAACCATCGGATATTTCTGACAGAAGGGATAAAAAGAAGGAAGCCCCAAAGCAGCCTAAACTCCTCCTCTCGGATGGCCAACTCTCTGCTCGCCTCCACTGCGGCTGCTGCCGTAGCACCTTCACCACCTCCCCCCTCCAATGTCAAGGGCCACCTGGCAAGCAGAAACCACTGCGCCCACATGCCCTTCTCACCTCCTCGTGCCATCTCCGTTCCCAGGTACCGGACGCATCGTCCTTCCGACTTGGAATTCTTTTTGCACCTTTTTCACGCGAAATTTCCAGATGGGTTCGTCTATTTTCGCCCCAATTATCTTAAAGTCGATGCCTTTCTATTAGATACTGACGGTGTCTGTGGTGGGTACAGGAGGTGCCGGAGACTCGCTTGTTCGAGGACTCCGAAGGCTGTCTACTCCAGTGGCTTTCGTGTTCCGAGTGGTACCTACAGAAAGGGGATCTGGTCTATTAGGTTACTGCTTGCTTCACCCATTATGAATTTTTATAAGTTTAGATGAACCTTTTTCATTTATGTTTTTGACGACAGGGATGATCTGGAGATAGTATCTTCGCCATATCTTCCTCTTGATGCGCAGAACGGACAGGGGCCGCCGCCAATGGTGCAGGAGAGGTTCCAAAGTGTTATCAGCCAGCTTTTCCAGCACGTAAGCTTTCTGACTAGGTGCCATAATTTGGACGGATTAAATTGTGTTTAGTATCAGGATCGCCAAAATGGTAATTCCCCATGTAAATTAATGGCAACTAAATGAAAATTTGGGATGATGCCTATTGACTAGCAATATGTAGAAAGCAATCAAGAGTTTTAAGCACGCTCCGATTAACAGCTTTGTAATTTGCGAGCAAGCTACTTTCCTATAGATATCTATATTTCAAACATGACCAATTTTAAAAGAAAAGTGTGATTCACTAGAAGATGAATACTTGTCCAGTAAGAAATGCATTTATTTTAGTTATATCTTGTGAAATTGGATACTTTAAATTCAGACACAGTCTTTGTGATTACATGCATTATTGCCTTCTATCTGCAGAGAATTATACGTTGCGGTGGAGCTGTTGATGATGACATGGCAAATATCATTGTCGGGCAGCTACTCTACCTCGATGCAGTTGATCCCAACAAGGTCATTCTTTTTTTCATCAGCTGAGTCATTGCATTATTGTCGGTCATTCTTTTTTTTCTCAGCTGAGTCACCGCATTATTGTCTTTTCTAGTGTAATCTGAAGGGGGATTTAGTAGTAGACATGCAAGGTTCAACATGCAATAGATATAACAATGAAAGTATTATTGGTGCACATCTGAGGGTTTGTATGGAACCACTTGAACTACAGTTCAGTAAACAAACTTGCTAAAGTGGTGACTGTAGTTAAGACTTAGAATGACTGTAGCGTGCTCACACAAATGAATTTCGAGCAAAACTGCAACGGGAACCAATACAAAAGGCACATAAACACACATTTTTGTTGTAATTTTGTGAGATTCTTTGAAAATCTTGAAACACATTATGCAAACATAAGGCTAAAAATGAGAAGACAAGGAAAGAAATTTAAGATTAATTCAGTTGAAATGCTAAAGTGAAAGCGAGCAGTCTGAAGATAGGGCCACTTCATAAGTTTTGGGAATTTGATGACATTAGTTCACATAATGTGAGAAAGAAGAAATAAACATCGTCTTAGATTAGTGGAAAAATGAACTTTGATATGGACTAGTGCTTTTAAAAAAGCTGAAGATAGCAAGATTGCTATCAAAGATCATAGACTGGAATCAGAACCAGCTATGAACCATCAAAATGCGAAAAAGAGTCTAAATTTGGTTGCTCAGGAAGCACATGTTCAGGGTGAAAGGCCCATTTCATCGGTTGTTGGTGCTACATTCATATATTTGGAAATCGAGTGGATTTGCTTGACCAAAATTATTGCAGTTCGAGTTAGCTTGGTTGGTGGGGTTGGCTTTGCCAAGGCCCTAAATGTCGGTTTCGGTCATCATTTCGGTATTGACCAAAACAGAATTTCGGTGGAATTTCGACCGGAATTTCGGTCATTTTTTGTACTAGGACCCCCATATTTCGGTCATTTCGGTCGAATTTCGATTTCTACTGGATATCTATATTCGACAGAAATTCGACTAAATTTCGCTGAAATTTGAGACCATGGGCTTTGCCAATCTTATGTGCTTTTACTTTTTGCACTCATCAGAAAATCAATGAGCATGAGTGAACTCTTTGGCATGTAAGAAATGATCAGAAAATAGAGTTTTATCATTCTAAGCTGTGAGGATGCCGTGGGAAAGATGAGTTTGGAATTTTGAATTCACTTGTCCTGGGGCAGACATCTTGTGCTTTTCATAACTCAATAGTGTTAGTTTTTACTTGTTACAGAATATAGTAGAAGAGGATATTATATATGCGTTTTTAAACTGATAATGATGCCCCAATTGTGCATATGCTTGTTTGGACATCCGTTATGTTTAATTATGAACAAGCAATAGACAAACCTGAGTAGAATTCTAGTTTATCTTTTATCTGTTGTGTGATCTTGCACCGAACTATGCCGGAATATTTATTCTTCATCTGCGTCAAGTTTTCTTAAATGACGTCTTAATGTAGTCTCATTGTTTAACAGGACATCATCATGTATGTAAACTCTCCCGGAGGATCAGTCACCGCTGGTAACCTCTTGTGATGAACCACTTACATCAAGCCTTTACATGATTTTGTGTTTTCGTGTAATCTGATTGTTATATCTTAATTAGGTATGGCCATATTTGATACCATGAGGCACATCCGACCTGATGTTTCCACTGTTTGTGTTGGATTGGCAGCTAGGTTAGTAGTTTTCAAGATTCCATTCTTTCTTTGTTTTGACGTATTTGAAGAGTATTACAGACTAAATATTTGAATACCTGTTAGCTTTCGTCATATCTATATAAATGATGTTTAATATCTATATATCTTTACATGATGATGGCACTCTGATGGAATGCCTATTTCTTGTAAAAGTTAAAAGGTATATTTTCTGACAGCCGCTTCAAAAATAGACTACGGTGAGGAATTTCCGAATTCTCCCCTAAGCTCATGCATGTCATGTTTATGTGGTGGGTCTTGGTTTTAAAATGGTGGCCCTATGCCAGACCCAAATGGTGGCCGGCCCTATGGTGATTGACTCAAATGGCATAGGCTGAAATAGGGGCTTCACACCCTTTATATAAAGGTGGGCGTCCTTTAATACGTTACGATTTGCTTCTCATTTGATGGCCTGGATCCCGCCCTCTGCAGAAATCACTGACTGATGCAATTTCTCAGATAACTATCGCTGGAAAAAGTGATGCAGATGTCATCTCATGACTTGACAAAACAATGGTGCTTTTGTTTGTGGAATTCTCAACCATTTCTGTCAATGAAAGCTGATTGAAGTAACTATGATTTGTGACATCCCAAATTGGAAAGTTAACAAATTTTGGCGGTGGGTTATCACTATAAGACGCAGGGTTTATTGCCTTTTTTAATCAAGACAGGTCCTGAATTTGATTAGGCATAAACCCAGCAATCTGTCAATGCTCGATTACTTCCATAAAAGGTGAACATTCGGTTACAGAAAAAAGAATGTATCGACTACAGAAGCATGTTTCCCTAATATTGGATATCATTTTCAAACATGTGAAACCATCTCAATTAAGAATTAGAAGGAAATAATTATGGTTAGAGTATGCGCCAAGGATCCAATTATCATATCCACAGGTTTAGTGCCACATTTAGTGTTAGTGGGATTCTGATTTATTTGTGAGTGTTGGAGATTACCGTATATTGTTGTTGCTTTATTTACCTCTATTTCCTTATGCAGTGTTTCCCTATATACTGTTTCCTTATATACTGTTTCCCTATGTAACCCCACAGGGGTATTTGTTTAAGTTCTCCTCTGAGCACTCTAGGGTTTAGTCCTATATAAGGACCCCTAGACCTCACAGAATAAACACACAATATTCTTCTCTTCTTTTCTCCACATGGTATCAGAGCGGCGGTACTAGACCGGAGTTCTGACCTAATTTTCCCTCCTACCACCGCCTGCCCCTTCTTCTTCTCTCCCATCCACGACGCCCTGCGTTAGGCGCGCGCACCTCGGGCTCCTACGCCTTGGGCTCTAAGCCCTAGGCACCTCACGCCCCTTGTGCCCCTCGCGCACCTGCGCGCACAGCCCCCCCCCCCCCCCCCCCCCCGCGTTTCCCTGCCCCTGCGCGCCCCTGCATCGTGCTCCTGCACGCCCCTGCATCGAGCTTCTGCGCGCAACTCGCCGCTGCAGCCCTAGGCCCCTGTTCGGCTCTGGTTTAGAGCGTTCAACCTCCACAACTCTCTACTAATGTTGGTGAAGAGATGTGTAACCACTAGCTCCTGCTCTGTGTTGGTCAATGGGAGACCGGAGGGTGGTTGGTTTCAGTCACAGAGAGGAATGCGACAAGGTTGCCCCCTAGCCCCCCTTGCTTTTTGTGTTGGTTGTGGATTGTCTGGCGATCTTGTTTCAGCGGGAGGTTGAGGAGAACCGGTGTGATGGCTTCAAGATGGGGGACATCTCTGTCCCAATTTTACAATATGCGGATGACATGCTGGTCTTCCTGGGAGGGACAGAGGAGCAGAATCACAATGCAACTACTTTGGTGGATGTATTTGGCTGCCTCTCAGGCTTGCAGATTAACCGGCAGAAGTCGGTCCTAGTTCCTATGGGGATGAATGGCGAGGAAAGCAATAGGTTGGCGGCTTGGGCCGGATGTCCCCTGGGGAGATTACCGATTACTTATCTGGGGTTACCACTGGTTGAGGGACGGTTGAGGAGGTCCGATTGGGACTGTGTTCTGCGGAGAATGAAGGAGCGGCTGGAAGGGTGGAAGGCTACCACTCTGTCCAAGGGTGGGAAGCTTACTTTGCTGAAGCATGTTCTCTCCGCCATTCCGATCTTTTTCTTCTCGACGATGAGAATGCCGGCGGGCGTTAGAAAGAATGTGAAATCTTTAATGAGATCTTTTTTCTGGTCGGATGGAAGGCAGACAACGAGGGGATTGTACATGGTGGCCTGGAAAGATATCGTGGTGCCTGTTTCGGAGGGGGGCCTTGGTATAAGGGATGTGGATTCAATGAACAAAGCCTTGTTAGATAAGTGGATGGTACGCATTTGGGGTCCATCCGACTCGTCGGTGTTGTGGTTGCTCAGGGAGATTTATGGTGTCGCGGGGGAGCTGGTGGTTGGGAGGAAGCGTCACGAGTCCTCGTTGTGGAGTGGGATCCGTGCCGTGATTCCTTGCCTCAGGTCTCTCCTTCGATCCCAATTGGGGAATGGTCTCCGTTTCCGTTTCTGGTAGGATGACTGGACGGGGGAGGGGGCGCTGGCCAATCGGTTTCCTAGGTTGATGGCTTTGACCGCTGACAGGGGGGCGCGGGTGGCGGAGGTGGCTGACTCGTGGCCGTGGGCGCCGAGGTTCCTTGCTGTTCTCTCAGATCAAAGGATGGAGGAGTTTTTGAGATTGCTGTAGGAGATTCCACCGGCCGAGGAGATGACGGGTGACCCCGATCATTTTGTTTGGGAATACGGCAAGTTCTCGGTGAAGAAAGCATACAGGAGGCTAGCTGCTGGGCTCGTGGAGCGTGACGAGGATCTTTGTGCAGACTTGAAGGTGATTTGGGCGGCTAAGATTCCTACTCGGGTTAAGGTCTTTCTTTGGTGTCTAAGAAGAGACCGGATTTGTGACAAAGTGAGAAGAGCCAGACTGTTGGGAGCGACGGATACGAGGTATGACAGATGCGAGGACGGTATGGAGAATGCAGACCACATCTTCTTTGCCTGCAGGTCTTCGGTGAGTGTATGGGAGTCGTTGGGTCTCCCGTGGGTTCAACCATCTGATGCGGAGCACTTTTGGAAATCTATTCGGGTGGTCGGGCTTGGGTCTTCCGACGATGTCTCCAAGCCATTTGCAGCGCTCTAGGCAATTTGGCTTGGCAGGAATGATACAGTTTTTAAGGGGCATCGGTTTTACTTTGAAAATGCTCTTGCTAAATGTAATGCCTTGTACAACTTATGGATTTCCAACTGATGTAACTTCTTGATTATTAATGAACGCGTTGGTGTGGTGACTCCCGCCATGGAAGGGCACCCCCGTCTTTTTTAGTAAAAAAAACTCTCTACTAATGTGCAACTAAGGAGGCTCTACATATCAACTACAACTTCATCTAGGTCACTTTTTCTTGACCTAGAGACGCTATCATGACGTCCATCGAGACCAAGCCTATGTATCCACCTTCTTCTTTAATGGTGCAAGGCACATCTATCAAGTTGAAAGGCTCGGAAAACTATGTTCTATGGTCTCGATCCTTCAAGATATTTATTGGTGGCCAAAGAAAGGGTGCCATTCTCACGAAGACTCCCCTTGCTATCACTGATGCAGAATATGAAGCTTGGTTTGTCGACAATTGCCAGGTAATTACTTGGATGACTAATAGTGTAGATCCAAATATTGCTGCAAATCTCTTATATAAAGATACCGCAAAAGCCATGTGGGAAAATCTGGAGCACACATATTCCCAGAAAACAACCAAGTCTCGTCTCTCTGATATATACACAAGAATCTGGTCTACTAATCGAGAAGAGACCAGTCTAACTGAATACTACCGGGCACTTACAAACTTGTTTGAGGAACTTCCAATCTTTCAACCTGCATGCTGTGATAAACAAATAAGCGAACATGCTGAGTGGCAGGTCTACAGGTTTCTCTCAGGACTTCACCTGAAGTACAAAATTGCAAAAGATCAATTTCTTATGGCAGATAAATTGCCTACGATCGAAACCATATTCGGTCGACTACAGGAACTGGAAGCTCCGGTTCAAAATTCTCTGGTTCATTCTTCCACGGAGACAACGATCCACTATTCATCTGGGCAAAGAGGACAACAGTCCTATCCTAGAGGCCGAGGTCGTGGCCGCGGACGTGACCTTGGACAAGGTCGTGGTCGTGATTCCTCTACTGGTCGTTATCCTGCATGCATACTGTTGGGAAAAATGAAAGAGATGTTTATTCCATCAGCCCTAGGCTCTCTTATATAGGAGAGTAGCCTATGGGTAAATTACATAAAGCATACGGCTGAAAATAAAAATAACCGAGAGATACAAAGGAAACTAATATATATGTTAACACTCCCCCTCAAGATGGAGCATAGATATCAATCATGCTCAACTTGGACGCACACTTCTGGAATGGGCCTCGTAGTAATGCCTTGGTGAATATATATACAGTTTGATTTCTTGAAGTAACATGAGATGTAGCAATGAATCCCTTCTGAATCATGTCACGTATGAAGTGACAGTCGATCTCAATGTGCTTGGTTCGCTCATGGAATGCTGGATTGTTTGCAATGAACAGGGCTGCCTGATTGTCACATTTAAGTTCATAGGAAGTGGTACATCTATACATAGATCTGTAAGCACAACCTTTACCCACATCATTTCTGTGCTAGCCTGGACCATAGCCTTATATTCAGATTCAACACTAGACCTGGCTACCACCGTCTGTTTCTTGCTCCTCCATGAGATTAGAGAATCTCCAACGTAGACTGCAAACCCAGAGGTGGACTTCCTGTCCTTGGACAACCTGCATAGTCTGCATCTGCACATGCTGAAATAGAAATCCCCTTGTCTTTCTTGAATAGCAAACCTGCACCAGGAGATGATTTGAGGTACCTGAGTATCATATGTATAGCATCCATATGGACCTGACGTGGTTGCTCCATGAACTGGCTCACACGACTCATTGCAAAGGATATATCGGGCCTAGTGATCATGACATACAACAGTTTGCCTACCAGTTCTCTGTATCTTCTTCTGTCCACCTCCTCTGTATCATCATCATATAGCTTCATGCTAGGGTCCATTGGTGTTGTAGCAGGCCGGCACCCAAGCATACCTGTTTCACTTAACAGGTCCGTAACATATTTTCTCTGCAACATTACTAGCCCATACGGATTTCTGGCGAATTCCAGCCCCAGAAAATATCTAATGACTCCAAGATTTTTAGTGACAAATTCGCTACCCAGCTTTTCTTTCGCCTGCTTTATTCCTTGTTCATCATCTCCTATAATCAAGATGTCATCTACATAAACCATAATTGCAATGATACCTCTTGAAGTCTTCTGTACAAACAAGGAATGATCGGCATTGGAGCGTTTGTATCCTTGTTTTTCAAAGAGGTCTAAAAGCTTCTGAGACCATGCTCTGGGGCTCTGCTTAAGGCCATTGATAGCCTTATGAAGTCTACACACCTTCGAACACTCCCCCTCAACAGCAAAACCGGGAGGCTGTTGCATGTAGACTTCCTCCTGTAGGTCTCCATATAAGAACGCATTCTTCACATCCAACTGATATAGCGGCCACTCTCGACTAACCGCAATTGACAGTAAGATCCGTAGGGTAGATGACGGGCTACTGGCGAGAACGTATCAAGATAATCCACCCCGTATGTCTGTGTAAAGCCACGTGCAACCAGGCGGGCCTTGTATCTGTCAATACTGCCATCTGCATTCTGCTTGACTGTAAATATCCACTTGCAGCTCACTGGGGTCACATCCGCAGGTATAGGAACTAGACTCCAAGTTCCCCTAGATTGAAGTGCCGCCATTTCTTCCTCCATTGCTAGACGCCATCTAGTATCCTTCAGAGCATCTTCATAATTCCGTGGAATATCTACAACTGACAAGGCAACCACAAAGTTCCTGAAATCTCCAGATAGTCGCTCAAATGACACAGAAGCTGCTAAAGGATATTTGGCGCAATCCCTCTTCGATTTGCGTATAGCAATAGGAACATCTAAATCGACTGTGTCCTCATCTGGCCTCTGTAACATATCCTGCTCAGAAATATCATTAGATCCATCAAGAGTAATATCTTCAGTCCATACCTTAGGCGAGCTAGGAGATGAGTCATGACCATGAGCTAGAGTAGGCCTGCGGGTATAATGAAATGGTAGTGGTGAAACAGGGATAGTACTTGGAGGTGCGGATGATGGTAAAGGAGCTGGTGGTGGTGATGGTATTACTGGTGGTGGTGGTGTCATATAGATGGCATCGGTAGGAACTGGAGGTAGCTGCTGATCACCTGAGGATGAAAAATACATTACGGATTCAAAAAATGTAACATCTGCACTAACAATATACCGCCTGCGCAACGGATCAAAACACATGTACCCCTTTTGAGTTCTAAAGTACCCAACAAACACACACTTGACATCCCTAGGAGAGAGCTTGTCAGTACCGGGAGACAACTGGTGAACAAAGGCAACTGAGCCAAACACACGAGGAGTAAGGGAAAACAGATCCTTACCAGGAAAGATAAGGGAGAAAGGAATCTGTTTACCCAGAACAGAGGACGACATACGATTAATTAGGTAGCATGCTGTGAGAACTGCGTCACCCCAGTAAGAATAAGGAGCATGACTCTGTATAAGAAGTGATCTTGTGACATCTAGTAGGTGGCGATGTTTCCTTTCAGCAATCCCGTTTTGTTGAGAGGTATAAGCACATGATGTTTGATGGATAATCCCTTTGGATGAGTAGTAATTGGTTAGGACATGAGTACACAATTCTAGGGCATTATCACTTCTCATAATTTTAACAGAGGTGGAGAAAACATTACGAATTTCATTAATAAAATGGATAATAACATTCCCAGCTTCAGATTTATTTTTCAACAAAAATACCCATGACACATGAGAGAAGTCATCCACAATAACTATATAAAATCTGTGTCCCTGATGATCAGGTACACGACTCGGACCCCAGATATCAATATGAAATAACTCAAACTTGGAGGTACTACTCCGATCTGGACGACTGGGAAAGGTAGACCGGTGATGCTTTCCCAACTGACAAGCCTCACATTGGATGGATGTGTGAGGCAGACCCTGGGGTAACACACGACGTAACTTCTGAAGCGATAGATGTCCAAAGCGTAGATGCCACAACAGAGGAGATATGGGTCCAGTAGGTAGGGATGAGGTTACAGCAAAAGGAGTCTGATTGAGGCGATAGAGGCCTCCTTGCTCATAGCCACGACCAATCACGTTGCCCGTAAGGATGTCCTGAAAAATGAGAGAAGATGGATCAAAAATTGCCCGACATTGTAAATCTTTTGTAATCTGACTGATTGATAATAAATTCATTGAAAAATCAGGTGCATGTAACACATTCTTGAGCTGCATGGAAGATGTCGGTCTAATCTCCCCCTGACTAGTAATTGGGGAATGTGTACCATTGGCAATGAACACTGTTCGGCCTGGAGGAATATGAGAATATCCTGTAAGTAAACTCTGATCGTCATATAGATGATGTGTAGCGTCGGAGTCCATAATCCAAGGTAATGTATCTGATCTACTACTGGTAAATGCACGTATGCTACCTGATGCACTGGTGGACGCAGAGGCAGATGCAACAACATCAGATTGATTCTCAGTAGTGGGTGCTGGGCCAGATGGGGGAATAATGCCCCTTAGACATGCAACTAGATCATCGATCCGCTGATCCAAGGTGGCAGCAGATGGAGGCTCTATCTGTTCAGCGACTCGTGCAGATGCAGGAAATCCATGCTTAGAGTAGCATGTGTCTTCATTGTGGCCGACGCGATGGCAGTTGGTACATGTTGGTCGAGTGCGGCCTCCTCTGCCACGCGGTCCACGTCCACGAGTCTGATGATGAAAACCACGACCCCTGTTGGCGGCCATGGCTGAAGCATTCTGATTCGTGGCCGTAGAAGGGACGGTGATGCGGCTCAGTCTATGAAAAGCTTCCTCCATGGGAGGAATAGTAGAATCGGCCAAGATCTGAGATCGTGTTGCCTCATACTCTGGATCGAGTGCAGCAAGGAAAATGCCCACCATAGTCGCATTCCGATATGTCTTCTGTTGCTCTGGCGTAGCTGTCAGGGGCATGAAGCTGTATAGCTTCTCAAACATCCCTCGCAGGGATGTGTAGAGTGAATGTAGAGGGCGACCATTCTGCTTTATAGTGAATATATCATGCTGGAGTTGCAGAATCTTTGTCTCATTCTTCGCCTGAGAGTATGTGGCCGCCAGAATGTCCTACATGTCTTTGGCCGTGGGCTGATGTAGAATGTCATTGGCAATCTCGATCGCCAACGTTCCAGATAACCCGACTTTGGCGTATGCGTCATCGACCTCCCATGAGGTATTGGCTCTAGTCTTCTCAGCAGGCTCTCCTTCGGTAAGAATGTGCTTCTTACCAGTTGACTTCATCATACTCATGAACTGCATCGCCCACAATTCATAGTTCGTACCATCCATCTTTACAATAGGTGCTGGACCACGAAAGGCGCCAATGGATGGAATATCCGCCTTGCTTTCTGACATACTGGAAACTGAAGACTGGAGCAATTGTCTGAAGATAAGATTCGTCTACACAGACATAGACGGGTTTAGTTGCATGTGTAGACCTCAAGCAACTAAACCGATTTAGTTGTCCGTGTACGCTTTAGGGCTGATTCAAGAGCACACGCTTAGGGCTCTATGGTGCCCGCTGGATCACGCAGGCACGCAAGAGCACAGGAGCGCGAGGGCAGGCGCTCAGTCGCGCAGCACGAGGGCAAGCGCGCAGTCGCGAGAGCACGCAGGTGCGCAGTCGCGCACAAGAGCGAGCGCGCAAGGGCTAGAGCGCTAGGCACATGCGCGAAGGGCGGAGCGCACGCACGGCGGAGGTGGTCACGCGTATGCGCCGACGGCGGTGAGAGAGAGGCACACGGGTGGGGTAGGGATAGGGTTAGGGTTTCGAGAACTCCGGTCTAGGACCGTCGCTCTGATACCATGTTGGGAAAAATGAAAGAGATGTTTATTCCATTAGCCCTAGGCTCTCTTATATAGGAGAGCAGCCTATGGGTAAATCACATAAAGCATACGGTTGAAAATAAAAAATAACCGAGAGATACAAAGGAAACTAATATATATGTTAACACATACACTGTCGTCGCATGAATCATCCGTCTGAACATTGCTGGGAAACATTTGGCAGGCAACCAAGTGCTCATAACACTTATGACGATGAATCACATGATACGAACAATGATACAACTACTCAGAGTACATATGGACAACATACTCCATTCACTGCTTCTGAATATACTCGTCTGCGACAACTTCTAAATGATTTTGCTCCCTCAAAAAAAGATACGACCGCATCTGCTGCTACTGCTAGCCTTGCCACTACATCATGTACAGTAGCAAACTCAGTTTCTGTTTCCAAACAAGCATGGATTATTGATTCTGGAGCTTCCACTCATCTAACGGGAGATGTAAGTCTATTCACCTCATCTCAACCCTCTACTTCTATAAAGAGCATTCGTGTTGCCAATGGGGATCATTCTCCCATTACTGTTGTTGGAACTATTGAATTCTCCAACAAACTTCGACTGACAGATGTGCATTGTGCTCCTGCTTTCCCGCTCAGTCTTTTATCTGTTCAGAAGCTATGTCGTGAGCTACATTGTCGTGTTATTTTTGATGAATTCTGCTACTATTTTCAGGACATCCGGACGAGGCAGATTTTTGGTGGGGGACATGAGAGGAATGGCCTATATTACCTCAACAGCCCTACCACTTCCAACTTTGCCGGCACTACCTCCATCACTGAAGATCCCCTTCTATGGCATCTCCGTCTGGGACATCCTTCTGCCAAAGCTCTCTCTATGATGTTCTTTGAACTGTCTACGCTAAAACCTTTTGAGTGTGAAGCATGTCAGTTCGGAAATCATCATAGAGTTCCCTTTCCTGCTAGAACTGAGCCTCGTCGCACTACTCCTTTCTTCCTAATTCATCGTGATATTTGGGGACCCTGTCCGGTCAAAACCATTAGTGGTCATAAGTACTTTGCTGTTTTTGTGGATGACTACAGTCGCTTATCTTGGGTATTCTTGTTAAAAGAACGTTCATGAATTAATATCGTTGTCAAGAACTTTTTTCATTATGTCAAAAATTTCTTCTCTACTACCATTAAAATCTTTCGTTCTGATAATGCTCTGGAATTTACTCAGAATGACTTGATAAGCTTTTTTGCCTCCCAGGGAACCATACATCAAACATCTTGCCCATATACATCCCAACAAAATGGGGTTGCTGAAAGAAAACTGAGACACCTTCTTGATATTGCTCGATCCTTACAAGATATATTGGGGCAATGCTATCCTTACTGCTGTTCATCTTATAAAAAGGGTCCCCTCTGCTTCTCTACATGGCTCCACTCCCTTCAACTTACTATATCCCAAGGAGAAACCTTTCCCTCTGCCCTTACGAATTTTTGGATGCACATCCTTTGTCCATAATTTCCATACCACGGACAAATTATCTGCTCGTGCTATCAAATGTGTTTTTCTAGGGTATTCTCAAACTCAAAAAGGATACATATGTTACGATCCTACAGGACATCGTTATTACGTTTCTCTTGATGTCACCCTCTTTGAACAAAACAACTTCTTTACGCAGACAGTGTCCGATATTCCCTAAAATTCCCCCCTCCACCAATTGTGTATAAAAGAAGAACTGTGTCTAATCCTGTTCAGGTTCCTTTACCTATTCCACTGTTGCAGGACACTACGCCATCCTCGAATGCTCCCACCAATGCTACCCCAGATAGTCCTCAGGAGTCACCAATCGCACTACGAAGAACAAAGAGGCAATGTACACTTTACCGTATATCTCATTTCACCTCTACTAATGGGTTATCTTGCTCTGACAAAAGATATGCAGATGCCATAATGGCTATTTCTGTTCCCAAAGAGCATCATAGTGCATTACAAGATGAGGGATGGAGAATGGGAATGAATGAAGAAATGGAAGCATTACAGTCTCGAAAAATATGGGACCTTGTCAAATGCCCTCTTGGATGTAAACCAGTTGCATGTCGCTGGATCTTCACTACAAAGCAGTCCCTGACGGTTCTATTGATCGTTTAAAAGCAAGACTTGTAGCAAAGGGCTTTACTCAAACATACGGGGTAGACTACTTCGAAACATTCTCCCCTGTGGCTAGAATGGGATCCATACAAACTATCATCTCTGTGGCAGTGAACAAAGGGTGGCCTATGTTTCAGTTAGATGTCAAGAACGCGTTTCTATATGGAGAGCTTGACAGAGAAGTCTACATGATACAACCCCCAGGTTACGAAGTCGAGGGGGAGTATGTATGCCGACTTCACAAAGCTATCTACGGACTAAAGCAGAGTCCAAGAGCTTGGTTTGATAGACTGAGTACATAGATTGGCACCATGGGCTTCCAGAGGACTACATCTGACTATTCGGTTTTTGTTAGGAGGCGACGGGCTGGTGTTGTAATTCTTGCTGTATATGTAGATGATATGAATATTACTGGAGATGATGACCAAGGGATACTAGAAACCAAGGCTTTCTTGCAAAAAGTATTCGTCACCAAGGATCTTGGACAACTTCGCTATTTTCTAGGTATAGAAGCTCTATGTACTAAGAAAGGCTTACATATGTCACAGAGGAAATACTGCCTTGACATACTAACTGAGGCAGGACTACTTGGGTGCAAACCCTCAGGAATTCCAGCAGAGCCTTGAAAACATTCTGCATCCAATGATCCTCTATTTAAAGACACTACACGATATAGGAGCCTGGTTGGCAAACTTGTATATCTTACAGTTACTGGACCTGATATATCTTATGCTGTAAACATAGCCAACCAATATATAGAGAAACCATGCTACAACCATTGGCTAGATGTACTTCAAATCCTTCGCTACCTAAAAGACTCGTCAGGACGAGGAATCTTCTATGGGGCAAATGGTCACACAAATCTTACTGCATATGCTGACGTCGATTATGCAAGCTCTCCTGAAGACCGTCGATCTACAACTGGATATGCCATGATGGTAGGAGGAAGCCTGGTTAGTTGGAGAAGCAAGAAACAAGCAGTTGTTTCAAGATCTAGTGCTGAAGCTGAATATAGAGCAATGGATCAGGCTACATGTGAGATCACATGGCTGCTCACTTTTCTACAAGAACTAAATGCTGCTACATCCACTCCTATTCCCTTGTACTGTAACAACAAATCAACTACCTACATTGCTACCAATCCTGTGTTCCATGAGTGAACAAAACATATTGAGATTGATTGTCACTTTATCAGAGATGCTGTACGAGGAGGGAAGATAACCACGCCGCACATTCCAACAGATCTTCAACTTACTGATATCTTTACCAAGGCAGTAACTAAGAAGTGGCTTTCCTGGATAACTTCCAAGTTGGGCATGATTGATGAATATGCTCCAACATGAGGGGGAGTGTTAGAGATTACCGTATATTGTTGTTGCTTTATTTACCTCTATTTCCTTATGCACTGTTTCCCTATGTATCACTGTTTTCTTATGTACTGTTTCCCTATGTAACCCCACAGGGGTATTTGTGTAAGTTCTCCTCTGAGCACCCTAGGGTTTAGTCCTATATAAGGACCCCTAGACCTCACAGAATAAACACACAATATTCTTCTCTTCTTTTCTCCACAGTGAGGTTATATAAGAAGCCCCACACCCATTGTATCGGTGGAGAGAAAATGAATAGAAGAATCACCACTTAGTGCATTCTCCATGATTTTATCCCGCTCCTTGTGGAGTAGGGTTCCACATAAATTTCGAGTGTTCTTCCATTATTCTACATTCTTTATCTCTGACACGCTTCCGCACTATCATTTTCTACATGGTATCAGAACGGGTTCGATTCTCAAAGATTTATTTTATATTCGTGATTTATTTGAGATTGAGATTCAGTTCTAGGGTTTTCTTGAAACCCTAATTCTCCGGCGTCATCGACAATGCATAGCACTATCGTTTTCTATATGGTGTCAGAGTGGGCTCGATTCTTGATGATTTATTTTATGTTCATGATTTATTCGAGATGCGAGATTCAATTCTAGGATTTTCTTGAAACCCTAATTTTCCGGCATCATCCACAATGCAGTTCTGTAGTTAAATTCTGAGTTTTCTTGTAGTTTTATTATATGTTCATATTTAATATCTGTTTTGAAAATTTTACACTGATTGATTTGAGACATGTTGTGTTGGGTTTCTTCATGAAACCCTAGATCTCCAGGTCTTATTTATTTTCTACATGATCTGTTCAACGTTCTAAAGATATTAAAGTTCTTTCTGCGTATATGTGCAAGATTTGGAGTTCGTTCAAAAAATCTAGGGTTTCCAGCGAGTTCGAGATTTCCATGTTGCATCTTGTTCTTGGAACCCTGATGACGGCACGAAGAGCCACTTGTTGGTCATCCAACAAGCACTCGAAGCAGTCTTGGCTATCTACGAGCCCATCGTGATCTCATGCAATCACATATCCTTCTCGCGTGAAGCCCTCATAGCCTATCAGTGCAGACGTTGGCCCCTATTTCTAGATGGGAGGTGATGATCCCATCCTCGACTGGTGGTGCCTCTCCAGGCATGCAGACCGGACTGAGCATCCAACACTGCCAGTAAATCACCACCTTGTACCTACTCGCGTACGAGATTTCCAAGCAGTGTACACCTCCTTGCGCACTCCTCAGGCGATGGTGACTTCCTTCATCGTCTACAGGTTCACGGCGACACAACCTTTGGCTCTTCTTTCCTCGTGGTCGGGCAGTTCCAGGCGATGATCCGACATCTCCTCAGTGCACAATTACGCCTTCTAGGCAAAGATGGTGGTGGTGATTCCACTCCCAAGATGTGGCGGCAAGGCAAGGACTCCTCAGGCACCATCATGTGCATCTCCTGGCGACCACGAAGACCTCCATGCCCCATAGTTCTCCAGCAACAACCATCAACTCCATCTCCAAGCATCATAACTGTGTACCTTCTCCGGGGGTTCCGTGCGATGGACCCTTGTTCAGTAATAGAAAGGGGCCGATGGCCCTTCACTTATATTGGGGAGGGCATGGGTCTGCTTGTTTTGTTTTTTTAAAAGGACGAGTGAGATTATTTAGGCCCCAACTGGGTAGTGGGGGATATAAAAAAAGAAGAGAGAAGAAGGGGTCACTTAAAAAGGAGCGTACATCACAATTTGAGGCCATACTTGGGCTGTGAGTTTCTAAAAAAAGGAAGGAAAGTGGATGCGTGAACTTTTGGCCCAAGGTCTTAGTTCGTATTAGAAAAGGAAAAAAGGGGGATCATACAGACTTAGCCCCTGTTTGGGATCTGTTTAAAAAATGATTTTTTTGGGAAAAGGCAAGCATACAAAAAAGGAGAAAAGTTGTACGTGGAAACTGAGAAAAATAGATGGCTATAACAAAAAAGGAAATAGTCACGATTTTTTTCATTGAGATTGATTTTCCCCATATCCGGGTCTTCTCCCAAATTGATCGATGTCATTTATTCCGACTAGTATGTGAGAAAGGGGGAGTATTATGTAGAGTTCTATTCAGACTCTTCAGTTCATATTCAATCGTTCAGATTTCAGACTCTACAAATTGTCAGATGTAGACTCTACAGATTGTTTCAGAGTCTACAATACAACACGTACATGTGTGCGTTCATTGATTAAGAGGTCCCCATACCTGATCTGGTTGGCTCAGGACTGTCATGTGATCCATAGAGACTCAAAGAGTAGAGATCCCATTCTCTAAGCCATTATGGGCTTAGGGTTTTCATGTGGCTTCATAAGGGCTCCAAAGTAGATCCCATCCTTTGAGTCAGTATGGGAGAGACTCATTTCTCCGATGAGGATACTCTTTTTCAAACTTCCTTCTCCAACGTCTCTGGACTCCGACGATGATGTTTCCACGACTTTTTCTAGTTTGGCCATTCAGAGAGATGAAGCAGTTGCGGGCAAGAATTCTCCAGGTGGAGATTCATTCTAGTTTCAGTGACTCTGACATACACGGTACATAGTACACATTCTCCAATGAGGAGACCCACTTTAGTTCCAACTTCAACCCTTCAGTTATTCCTCACTAGCATGACATGAGAAGCAACATCCTCAACAGGAAACTGGTAGAGTATGCGTCGAGATGATATTGTATATAGTATCTTGTATTGCGAGTGAGTAATTTCTTTATATTTGTCCAAGCTGATCATTGCATGTTCCATCTTGAGGGGGAGTGTTAGAGTATACATCACATGTGTAGATGGGTAACTGGATCCTTTAGGGTCCAGTTACCACATACACATGTTTAGTCCCACATCTACTGTTAATGGGACTCTGATCTATCTGTGGTGCTATATAAGAAGCTCCACACCCATTGTATCAGTTGAGAGAAAATGAATAGAAGAATCAACCTTTAGTGGCGTTCTCCCGTGGTTCATCAAGCTCTTTATAGAGTAGAGTTCCATGTAAAATCATGATATTTTTCCATTGTTTTTTATTCTTTATATCTGATATGCTTCTGCGCTATTGTTTTCTACAATTACCAAGAGTGTGAAGCCATCACTATCATTGGAATGCAAGATGTACCACATTGCAAATAGGATAATATAAATTCAAGGTAAGAAGTTTAAGTGGTGGAGGTTAAAAAACCCAAACAGATGGGAAGCTCACAATGTAAGATTGTGGTACAAATGGTGGAGACTTTTATTTGATAAGTAGGAGCAACTATTTTGGTTTGTTGCTCTTGGTCCAATTAGACCCAAATGTAATGAGTTGTCAAGATTAGTTACCCTTGATAGCATCTTTGATCTACGTTGTAGACAGACGTTGCGTTGTATCTTGAAGTAGCATTTAATCCTCTCATCGTACTAGATCAATGTACCTTAATAGGCTATCTGAACATGGTATGCTTTCCAAGTTGATGCTTAACACATGGGAACTTGGTCTTTTCTTGAAAGTCGAGGTTTGATATATCACATCAATCGAAGGAGTTTAGAGGCTTAACAAGGTTATCCACTGATGAACAAGTGGCAAGGATACACCCATAGAGGAGTTCTCAAGAAGGCACTCCTTTGGATTTCTTTAGCTGGCACTTTGTCAAACAATGCGTGTGCTTGACTCTTGTAAAGGGAGGCATTTGGTTCCCAACCTTAGCCCATGTAGACACCATATGCTTTTAACCTTGCTGAAATTGAAGGTATCTCCTAGCATGCGCATTATATGTGGAGGTAATTTTTACTCTTGTCAGTATGTAGACGATGATTTTTATCCTCGTCTATAATGTTTTGATGTGACGTCCCAAGATTCGGGTTACCTGTTTACACTATCATTCGCAATATTATTTTCGATATCAATCGCATTAGGTTACCTGCAAGTGAGAGAAAACTTTTCGTGTTTCGAATGACATTCATATTTTTAATAACAAGCCTCAGAATAATAAGTGTCACCAATTTCATTCATTAATTTCCTTATATATTTATAAGTAACAGAAGAAACTGACAATTTGTACATGTATCCCAAAATATAACAGAAGAGAAAGAAAAAATATTTACATTGTCCTGTATGAAAAATATAACATGTGTACCGTCGAAAGTAGCTGCAGAAGCTCTGGGTTCAACTGGAGGACTACTGCGATGCATGTGCTTTACCCGCCATCCATGTTGGGAAACAAAAGATTATCAACAAAAAATGGGTACAATCTAATTAATTAAAAATAATAGGTATTTTAGTGATTTCAAAAGAAAGAAAGTAGATATGTATTGCAATGTGAATTTATCAAGCTACTTGCATGGAAATTGGTTTTCAAGTTGTTCTGTATATGAATTCCCTTTCTTACTCATCATACCTCAACTACTCATTCATAATATTTTCATATTTTGATTATATGATCCATAACTAGGCTATCGACTTTTTTTAATTACGTTCATGTTGATGGATCTTGGTATTAAAGATGATAAATATCTGATCTGATCTTTGTTTTTGTCTAATTTCTCAAGCTTAGTGGATAGTTTGTGGTCTTGATTTAAGTGTGACCTCACTATGACTCTAAGGTATAGAGAATACCTTAGAGCTGGGTTGCCGTCGTAGGCATGTGGTGGAGTATAATACATCCTAACTAAGTTCCCAACATGTCCATTAGCTTTCCCTAACATACATAGTAGTAGTTCTAAATTATGATTAAATGTCTATGATTGATGGTGATTGGTGATTCTGTCTCACAATCTTTTCCTCGCCAGGACCTACTGGTGGAACAGTAACCAAAACTCAAGCGGTGAGGAAGCTTCCTAAGAGACTCTTCTGTCTCTCCCTCCTAGTCGAAGTGCGGTCTAGGAGAGGGATAGGCACACTCTAGAACTCCGTCCCTGAGACGGGTGGGAGACACTTCAGACTAAGCCACTCCAAAATCGGCGCGACCGATACGGGCAAAAAGAGCTAAAAAAGAATCAAGGGTCCTCCTGCCCAGGTACCCTACTACAGGATCAACGGAACTGATCAAAAACCTATATCCTAAACGAATTTTGTTTTAGGATTTATTGATCGATTCATATCATTTAATATTGATCGATAGTTTTATCGGATCAAATAAACTTTAATCGGATCGGATTCGGGTTATTCGAATCCGAGTGTCAGAAATATAGAAACCTTAAAGGGAGTCTCGTCCACGAAATTCAGGTTGGAGTCATTATGTGTTTTGTCTGAGTTTCATCTTACTATAAAAACCTCAAAGGAAAAACAAGCTATATTCTTTCAACATTTATAACAAAATGGGATTTGTTTCGACGATTACCTGAAAATAGCTGCAGGTATCGTGCCCGCATGTCTACCTAGGTTTCCCATGTCGTTTCTTTCGACACCATGTTGGTGCCACAACACATTGACCAAGGGAATATATTTACTACAAAGCTTCTTCACAACACTATCAAGTATCTAAACTGGCCTCTCCTCGTATATCAAGTCGGGCTCCATGTCAAGATTCTCGTAGCTGATGACGTATCGAGGGTCATGTACGTGCTTCCTCAGGTTGGATATGTGGAAGACATTGTGAATGGCTGATAGGTACGGAGGAAGGGCTACTTGGTAGGCCACCTTCCCCACACGAGCAATAATCTCAAATGCTCCAAAATACCGTGGTGCCAACTTGTCACGAACACCAAACCTCTGTATTCCCTTACTCGTAAGAACACCCGTTCTCCCACATGTATTTTCATGAATTTCATCAGTATGAAAGATTAAGTTAAATCTTAATACGCCATATTTGCAAATGGATTAAGAGAAGAGGATCATATTACCTGAAATTCTAAACATCTTCTTTGAAGACCCGCATAGCTCTTCTGGCGGCTTTGTGCCGTCAGAAGCTTCCGCCTCACAACATCAACAACCCTCGCAGTCTCCTCCAAGAGATCTACAGATTAAAGAGCGTGGTCACCTACCTCGCACCAACTGAGAGGTGTGAGGCATCTCTGCCCATATAGGACTTTGAATGGTGCCATATCGATGCTCGAATGGTGGTGGTTGTTGTACGTGAATAAAGGAAACAAATAAAACAATCTCATTAAGTGGATATTTAATCCTCCCAAATGTCTCATAATCGGGGAAATAAAGGAAATGATCGCAACTATCTGGCAAAATGGAGAAATTTTTGCTAATGTCTATGGAGTGGGGGAAACGGGGAAGTTATTGGTGTTATTGGCTGATTGCAAAGAAAAAGAAAAAGGAATTCTTCACGTCAAGTGACATAAGTGATATATGGGTGACATGAGTGACATATCGATGACATTGTCGAAATCCTGCGAAAAAGATATAAGGGCGGTTTCGTTGTCACCGTCTCGGAGATACTAACATATTACCGATATGTCGGTGATATATCACGATATTTGAAGCTATGATTACAACTCTTTATCAATATAGATTATATGTATTTAACATGCTCAACTTGTGATAATATAGCTCAAAATATGCTTTGGAGAGTGCCTTGCTAAATATATTTGAGGTCTGTGTGTAGCAGGAACATCGAAAATCTGTGGAAGTCCTTACGGAATGAGATCCCTGGTGAAATTACAATCAATTTCTATGTCTTGTTTTCTCATGAAACGTGTGGTTGTTTGCAATGTGCATGGCAAATGCATTGTCACATCTCAACTCCATCTTTATGTCTAATAGAAGGTAAAAGTCATGAAGTACAACCTGAATCTACTGCACCTCTGTTGCTGCATAGACCACCAAAGTGTATTTGCTCTCTATATTTGAGCGGGATACCATTGCTTGTTTTTTCTCCTTTACATAGCAATGTGGCCCCAAGATCAGTCCATAAGCAAATTGTCAACTTTTTATTTGCAAAGAACCTTGCATAATTTGCATCAGGATATGCTGATGTATTGAGTGATGACCCAACTGTGAAGAATAGCTCGTTTCCAGGGAGATGCCTTAACTCAAGACCATCATTTTTAGTATCCCAATGAGCTTGCATATACTCATGATTTGAGCAAGTATCCCTATAGCAAGAGAGACGCATGCCTAATGACAATGAGATAGGAGAGCTTTCCCTATAATGACAATGAGACGTCATCCCTCATATACAAGTATGTCATATAATGAGCCTTAGGATCCATGAGAATTTGGTGGCTTGGTGCCGGACATGCCAATCTCCTGCTAAAGGTCGATAACAATCTTCCTTTATTACAAAACCAGTCCTCTACAGCTACATTCTACTTAAAGGTCTCAACGGGTGCATATTCTTGTTCATGAAGTGATTTGCAAGTGTCTATTTCTCTTCTTGATCCCCTGCTCATCATCACATGTTAGGATTATGTCATCTACATAGATCAACGTTGCTACGATGCCTCTATTTGTCTTTTTGATAAATAACGAGTCATTTGAGGATGATCCAGGAAGAGCCTGGAACAGAGACTCTACTTGAGTCCATAAGTAACATTATTCAGTAAGAAAACCTTCCAACACTCGTGCGATTGTTGTTGCATATATACAGACGACCTCCTAAAGATCTCTGCAGATGAATGCATTCTTCGCATGACTAATGTTTGTGCTCAATGACTAAAACAAGGATTTGAAGGGTAAAAAATCGAGCCATCGGAATGTATCAAAGAGATCTACCCCATGTGTGGGTGAAACCTCTGGCGACTAGTCGTGTCTTGTGTTGTGAAATCGTTCATTTGGACTATGCTTTACTGTGAGCACCTATTTTGAATCAACAACCCCGCAACCTTGAGTACATCCATCAAAGTCCATGTACCCTAGATATCAAAGCAATCATCATTTCTTCCATGGTTCCTATTCATTGAGGCCAAGTCCTTAAATTTCGATTTCGGTCAGCATTTCGGGGAGTGACCGAAATGAAATTTTGACCGAAATTCGGTTGAAATTCGACAGAAATTTTGGTCATTTCGGTCAGTTTTTGCGCTAGAGCTCCCAAGTTTCGGCCGAATTTCGGTCACCAACCAAAACCGAAATTCGACCGAATTTCGCCGAAATTTGATGCCATGATTGAGGCTGAAGGAAGGCCTAAGTGTGTGGCACTTGTAACAATATAATTGATAAGCTCTCTGCAAACTGTTTGTACTGAGATGGGCCATGGACATTGCATTGGAAAGATGGTGTAAGGTGCAACCGCGAGGCTTCTTATGAATAACTATTAGTATACTAAAGTTCATCTAGATCATCTGTCTACCCATGTCATTAGAAACAATATCAAACTGAATGATTTTAGGATCAAGAATTACCTCAAGAGATGTCTCAACCAATGACTCAGGAGGGGTGTAACTAGTATATCAAATCCTAAATTTGTTTATGGGGAATATGTAATTTAGAGGTAACGGTACATGAGACACCAATGGTGATGCATCCAAACACTTGAGATATATAACAAATATCAGGCTATAATGGTTTAATATCTCAATATGAAGTTTCTCATTAATCACGAAGGAGGGATGATAATTAATGAGGTAAGAAGCTGCAAGTATTGCATCTTCCTAACATGAGGATGAGACATTTGCATGGATAAGAAAAATCCTGGAAATATCTTGTATATGTCGACGCTTGTGTTCGACAAATCATGCAGTTGTTAGAGTCGTAATCTCATGCATTATCAGACCACATTGTGTCTTTACTTTGAACTGAGTGATCCTTGATTAGACATCTGCCTTGTTCTTCATAAGAATTACCCATGACAAACATGCAACAAATTATCCGTGATCACTAGATAGTAGCGGGGACCAAGACGATGTAGAATTCGACTAGCCATCTAGGCATCCAAATGAAATAGATCAAATGGGTACACAAGAATGCATGTGCTCCGAAGCAGGAAATGCACTTTGTTGATGCCTATAAGTTGGCAAGCCTCACACTCCAATTTGATAACAAAGTTCAATTGAGGTAAAAGGCATTGAAGTTTGCCGATGGATAACCGACATTCATATGAAATTAGATTAAATGGGTGCGCAAGAATGCATGTGCTTTGAAGTAGGAAGCTCACTCGATGATGCCTATAAGTTGACAAGCCTCACACTCCGGTTTGATAGCGAAGTCGACTGAGATAAAAGGCATTGAAGTTTGCTGTTGGATAAATGACCTAGATGATGATACCGTAAAGAAGTAGTGGAAAGTTGATGAACGATAACTGATGCCACAAGTAGAGACTAAAGAAGATTGTATATTCCCTTTCTTTACAGTCCTGAGCAATCATCTTCCCTGTTATAATATCCTGAAAAATCCTTGACTGATAGATAACATGCTGATCGGGAAATCTAGAACCGGTAATGCATCAAAAAGGATGAGAGTAGTGGTAACAATGACCTCCTTCTGTCCTACAACTAGTGATAGATGGCATTCAACAACTTGGATCGTTCTTCTTGTGGGAATCTATCTATGTTGACCTTCTTCCTTTCTCCATGAAGGCAACTAATAGAATAGACAACATGAGCATGTATACTTGTAGCTGACGGTGCTGACATAGTGGCTACAAATATTGTTTAGATGCCCCGAATACTGATCCGTACTATATACATTGTTGCTCCAACTCGACGGTAAGTTGACTGGGGGTCACCTGGGGAGGCACCATGGTTTAAGTAATCACGACGAGAGGGATTCACCCCTTTTTGGCTACATGGTAAGTAATAGTAAACTAGTGGTACGGATCCAATTTTAATTTGTATTGACTATCTTTAACTCAAGCAGAGAACTTGGTTTCTAATCTTAATTTAATTTTTCCTTTCAAATGTATGGTTGCTATGAATGATGTTCTTTGTAATATATATGTTATTATGCATATTTGCTTGTTTGTTTGATTTATGATATAGTTTAACCTTTTGTTTATACATATGATACTATGTGGTGTAGTATTACACTATATAATGCTTAGGTGCCAAATACGCATCCATAAGCTTTTATATACAAATTTCTTTACCATATATCTCTAAGTAATCATCATGATAACAAGATATGTGTAATATGTGTGATATAATGTGCTTCGGTGTATTAGATACACATCATTCTTGCATGTAAGTGTATACTTGTATGTTATTTATTGTTTTAAGAACAAGAGTGATCTTAGTTACAACAACAAAGCCTTTTTCCACTTTAAGTAGGGTCAGCTACATGGATTCTTTGCCTCCATTGTGATCTATCTTGGGTCATTCTCGGGTTTGGATCTAAAAAACTAAGATCCCTTCTTATAGTCACATTCCAATACTTCTTGTGCCTTCCTTATACTCTCTTAGCCGGCTCAACATTCTGAAACTCGCATCTCCTAACTAGTGAATCAACTGACCTCCTTTGTAAATGGTCAAACCAACCTAAGCGGTTTTCTCGCATCTTATCATCGATCGGAGCTACACCAATTTTCCTTCTGATTGCATCATTCTGAATCTGATCTTTACATTTGTCGACACATCCACCTTAGCTTTTTCATTTCTGCTACCGCCATTCTTTGTACATGTCTATGGTTCGTGTGTCAACATTCAGATCCATAGAGAATAGCATGTCTCACGATTGCTTTGTTAAACTTTCCTTTGATTTTCAAAGGAATTTTCTTATCAAAGAGAACAACATGGGCTCCTCTCCATTTTAGCGAACACACAATTATTCTATTAGTAACATCTCCATCAATTTCCGCATCATGTTGCAAAATATATCCCACATATCTAAAAGAATATCGCTTTTGAATGTTATCATCACCAATCTTCACCTCGATTTCTTCAAAAGTGCACTGCATATATTCAACCTTATCCTTATACGAAATCTTTTAGTCTCCAATGTATATCTCCAGACCTCAAGCTTCTCATATACTCCATCTCTAGTCTCATCAATCGGCACGATATCATATAAAAAATTACACCCCAATGCATCTCATCTTGAATGTTACTTGTCAACTTGTCCATAATCAAGGTAAAAAGGAATGGACTCAAAGTCGAACCTTAATGCAGACCAATGTTGATGTCGAAATAGTTAGTCTTTTCAAACTGGATCCTTATACAAGATGAAGCCCTATTAGACATTTATCCTTTATGAGGTTAATGTATACGACATGTACTTGTCTCTTATCCAAAACTCTCCACAATATCTCTCTCATGGGACTGAATCATAAGCCTTCTCCAAGCCAATAAAAATCATATGGAGGTTCTTCCTTTAGCCCTGTAAATCTCCATTGTTCTCCTCAACAAGTGGATGACTTCAATAGTTGAGACACCTGACATGAAACCGAATTGGTTTTCTTTCACTTTGGAAACTTGCCTCAACCTTCTTTCAATCACACATTCCCAAATTTTCATAGTGTAACTCATCAGCTTGATACCTCTATAATTTAAATAATTTGAATGTCTCTTTTGTTCTTATAAAGAGGCACCACGATGGTTCTCCTCCAATCTTCAGGTATTTTCTTGCTTTGCCAAATAACATTAAATAAATTTGTAAGCCAAGCCAAACCATGCTCACCTAAAACTCTCCATACTCCTATAGGAATCTCTATAGAGTGATCTTAATTATTAAGAAAAATCACTTTTTTGAGCCCTTTTCAAGATTTCCACTGACATCGTCGATATATCCATGATATATCACTTTTTAAATTGACCAATATGATATTGATATCTCAAACCTTGGTGTCCACTTGTTTCGGAGTTAGAAGGTAGCACAGATGACTTTTTTTTACGTATTAGATATCTGTCATGTCCTTTGCTTGGTATTTGGATTTGCATAACAGGACATCTCAGTAATGACTCCTGTCTGAGAAGTTATGACTTCCTTTTGCCTCTAATCGACACAAGGAACATCTGCGACTATTTGTTATACTTGGTCTTGTCTCTCTTGACAATCTATCCACTTCATGCTACCAAAATAGACTTGTCAATGATATCACCTTGAGATCCAAAATTACCGGACATCTCCTCTAGCTCGATGACACAAAGATGACACCTAGATGAAGCCGTTCTAGGAATAACTATCTGACATCTTGCTTGTTTCGGTCTCTTCTGGACACCTACTGTAACATTTTTTTTTTGAAACCAAAGCATTTCGGGGGAGACACGTCGTGGTGTTCGCCCCAAACTTTATTAAAACCCAACGAAGTAGAGGAGGAGGAAGAGAAGAAATACAAACACCATGGATCGAGTGGATCCCGGCCGAGGCCCCAGCTCAAAACGAAATTCTAACAACACACGGCCACAGCACTACATGAGGAGCCAATCACTCAAAAGCATATCAACGTGTGCTAAAACATTCTCCTTGTAGAACCTTTGACCTCTGAAAATCTTCGCGTTCCTGGCGAGCCAAAGCGCCCAAATGCAAGCGAAGGGGCGAAGCAACTCCCTCCTTGGCCGATCAACACTTGAGCGCATAGAGTCCCAAAACGAGTCGGCCGAAGATGCGTTTACCCAAGCCACACTGATGTCCTCCCAGATTGTGGCAGAGCTCGGACAACAGAAGAAAAGGTGTTGCAAAGTCTCCCCATCGCCTCCACACAACACACAGTCCAGGGAGTCAGCCCCTGAGAGAAACCTTGCACATCTATCTCGTGTCAGGACCCTCCCACGCCTCAAGAGCCAGAGGAAGAAGATCACCTTCTCCGGTAAATTTATGCGCCACAACCAGCCAAGATCCTTGCAAAGGATGTTTCGGACAGGGGTGTGTTGTTGCGAGAGCACCTTGAACGCCCGTCTCGAAGAGAAGGCGCCGTCGCGCCAAACCCAGTGATCCATGCCAGTGGAGGGCTTCGGCGCATCCCTAAGCCGCTGCAGGAGGTTCAGGTAATCCTCAAAACGCTCGTCGGAGAGGTTGCCAGCAAAGGAAGGGAACCAGTCGTCCCCGCCCCAAGCGGAAGCCACCGACGCGCCAGATTCAGAAGCCAGAGCACAGAGACGTGGAAAAGAGTTACCGAGAGGGGTGTCCCCCGCCCAGGCGTCGCGCCAAAACAGAAAAGCGTTGCCATCCCCCAAGGCCGGCTTGAACAGATGAGAGAATCGCCTAACCGCCGAGGCGATCCCCTTCCAGAAAGGGGTTCCGGAGCGCAGAGAGATAGCGTCCCGCAGCATGTCCACCCCGATCGAAAGAACCTCCCGTAGCATAGAGGGAAAGAACCCGACGGCGCTACCCCAAAGTTTGTTGACCCATTTGAGCATCAGTGCGTCGTTGACGAGATCCAACCTTCGAATGCCGAGCCCACCACCGCACTTCCTTTTCGCCACCTCCTTCCAAGCCACAAGATGTAGGCCCCGCGACGCGGGACCCCTTTTCCCCCAAAGAAAGTTCCGCATAAGGCCCTCAAGCCTCCTTTTGATCCCCACCGGTAAAGCCCAGTTCGATAAAAAGTAAATGGGAATAGAGGCCAGGACCAACCTAATAAGCACGAGTCGACCTCCTCGGGAGAGCATAGCCGCGCTCCATCCAGCAAGTCTTCTCTCCGCCTTGTCCATCACCCCTTTCCAATGGATCAATCTCGACCTTCTCGCGCCCAGCGGTAGACCCAGATAATCGATAGGAAGAGAAGAAGGGGGGCATCCCAGAAGCACGCCACACGCCGCCGCAGACCGTTCATCCCACGCGAAAGGGATCAATTTTGATTTGGATTGGTTGATCCGGAGCCCCGAGAGCTCACTAAAGATGGTCATAGTCACCGCCATCCCTCTGACCTCGTCCAAACCCCCCTCGATGAATGCGATGGTGTCGTCCGCATACTGGAGAGTTGGAGTATTCTTGTAGTTGCAAGAGAACCCCGAGGAGAAGCCCTGCGTGATCACCCTATCCGCCATCCTTGGAAGTACATCAGCGGCTATAACGAAAAGCATGGGTGCCAAAGGGCACCCCTGCCGAACACCCCTCCTGGGCTGGAAACGACTACCAACGAAGCGGCCATTTAGCAAGATAGAGAAGGATGCCGTGGTAACACATCGGCGCATCCAGGAGACCCAAATATTTGGAAAGCCACGAGTCCGCAACACCGACCAGAGGAATTTCCAGTCCAAGGAGTCATACGCCTTTGCGAAGTCCACCTTCCAAAGAATGCCCCGCTTCCCACGCCTCACCCAGCTGTCGACCATCTCGGATGCAAGAGCCGTGACATCAGAGATCAGGCGACCAGGGATGAAAGCCACCTGCGAGGGATGAATCAGATCGTCCAGCACCACCGCAAGCCTTCTCGCCAGCACTTTCGCAACAATCAAGTATAAAGCATTTGAAATAGCAATCGGTCGAAATTCTTTAATAGCATGCAGAGATTGAAATTTAGGGATAAGAACAATAAGAGCCCTATTGATCCCATCGAAGCCCAAGTTTCCAGTACAGAACTCCGCCACTACCTCACAGACCTCGGACCCCACCACCTCCCAAAAATCTTTGTAAAATACAATCGGGAAGCCATCGGGACCAGGCGAGGCATCGGCATTAAGGTCCCAGACAGCAGCCTTGACCTCGTCAATGGAGATCGCCTTAATCAGCTCCTCACAACGCGCGGACGAGAGCTTCGAGACATCCTCCCCCAGCCAGCACCAGCGACGAGGCGTAAGAACCGAAGAGAAGTCCCTGAAGTAGTCGGCCACCGCATTCCCAATCGCCTCCTCGCCCTCCACCTCGCGACCCCCGATCGACATCGATCGAATCAAGCTTGACCGCCTCCTGTTTGAAGCAACCCTGTGAAAGAAGGAAGAATTTGCGTCTCCTTCTTTGATCCATTTCAGCTTCGCCCGCTGGCGCCATTCCACCACCCTTTTCCTTTCCTCCCTTTCGACCGCAGCCACCGCCGCCGTCCTGGAAGCCAGCTCCTCCGCACAGAGCTCCCTCAGCCCTTCCAAGGCATCCAGCTCGGCAACGACGGCCTCCGCCTCCTTCTTTGCCGACATCCTAGCCTCCCGCGATCTTTTCTTGAACTGAGACAGTACGCCTCTGAGACGCTCGAGCTTCTTCTGAAACCTAACCACCGCCGATCGACCCTCGCAAGCCTTCGCCCAAGAGGAAGACACCAGCTCACGG
Source organism: Ottelia alismoides (assembly GCA_037367405.1). Lineage (NCBI taxonomy): Eukaryota > Viridiplantae > Streptophyta > Magnoliopsida > Alismatales > Hydrocharitaceae > Ottelia > Ottelia alismoides. The sequence goes on along the minus strand of JAZKJV010011390.1, from coordinate 229,287 downwards.
AATTCCTCCTCAATCAGCCAGCACCTCTCATACCTGAAGAACCCTCCCACCGTAGAAGACACCTCGGACTCCCAGATGATGGGAGTGTGGTCGGAGAAAGCGCGAGGTCGAGAGAGGACCATCGCCAAAGGGAAAAGCTCCATGAAAGCCATCGACACGAGAAACCTGTCAATGCACGATTTCGAAGAAGAGTTCCTCCAAGTGAACCTGACGTCTGATGCCGTTAAGTCTTGCATGGCCAGGTCGTTGACGAAGTCCGCGAACTCCGCCGAGCCCGGGTCAGAGCCACCCCTGGACCGTGGCCTATCCGACGATCGCAACGTGACATTAAAATCTCCCCCAATAAGCCAAGGCAAACCCACGTTGTCCAGCGAGATGCTACGAAGCTCATCCCAAAGCTCCTTCCTGCTAGCCGCATCACAAGGGCCGTAGGCGCAGGATAAAACAAACGATTGAGAGTCCTCCTTCCTGGTGAGCAGAACGGAGACAGAGTGGCTGCCCTTCATAGCGGAGACAAGGGAGAACCGAGATGACTTCCAAGCGATAAGCAAACCGCCAGCAGTCCCAGACGCAGGAAGAGCAGAGAACTCATCAAGATCCCCCGCCGCGAGAGAGCGCCAGACATCATCATCCAGAGAGGCCAACTTGGTTTCCTGCAGGAGAACGGCGTCGCACCCCCACTCTCTGAATCTGGTCCCCAAGATTTTTCTCTTAGCCGCATCCCCCATGCCCCTAACATTCCAGGAGAGAATCTTCATTTAGTAACCTTCTTGAAGCCCCGTGAAGGCACCACTCCCGCTGCTTCCGCCACCGCCTCTTCGAAGGACTGGCACGAGTGGTGCTCCCTTGATCGCGAGCGAGCGCTTCGTCTTCTTCTGTACCGCTTGCAAGACCTCTTCGAAGAGTCGACATCTGAAGCCATATTATCAAGGGACTCCTCAGCGATCGGTTTTGGCCCATGAGAGGCCCCCCCTGTGACGAAGCTTCGGCCAAAGGAGAGGAAGGTTCCGCCTGCTGGTTGAGAATCAGAGAGTCCGAATGCGGGGCGTAGAGCACTGCAGATGACAATGCGAAGGCGCTCGGGTCCACCGACAGAGGAGGGTCCGCATGCGCCCCCGAACCCGATTCAACATCCGCCCGACCCGGATCATAAAAATGGTCCGTCTTTGGAAGGCTGATCGGGTCAACCTCAGCAGCCCGATTTATCGAATGGCGCCCCTGACCGAATGATGGAGAGGCGTTATGCTCAAGGAAAGAGAAGCCATGGGAGAAGATCCGAAGTGCAGAGCGTTGCGACCCCACCGAGAATGTCAAATCTCCACCGAAAGTCGTGCACCTACCCTCCACGTCACTCCAACCTCCCGCCACGTCCCCCCGCATACTCCCGAGGGCGGCAACCATGCACCGATTCCATGCGGAGGGATGGGTTTCACGTACAATAGCGGGAGAAGGCCTTACGTAAACATCATAGCAAGGCGCACCCTCCAAAGACGCATCCAACCGAGGCGAGATCATCGAGGCGAAATCCCACAGCGGCTGCCTCTCCTCGAAAAAACGGAACGACCTTGCTGCTGGCCTCCCCCCAAGAGCCCGCCGACCCGGCAAGGAGGGAGGCGGCGGAGGCAGCACCACAGAAAGCTCGATTCTACAAAAGAATCTTCCCAAATCTAACACTTCGAAGAACACCTTGCCAACCGCCCGATCGAGGAAAGCCTTGTTGCATTCCATTAGGATCTTCGTGGTCGAAGGATCTTCTCCCGGTGCTAAGCCGTCATTGGTAACGGCCAGCACCTCACCCCATCTCCTTAGAGGTCGTCGAAGGCGATGAACAGATCTGGACAAGAAAGGGACCCCCCTGACCTCGGCCACACAAACCTCCAGGTCCGAGCAAGCACCGTCTGCAAAACGTAAATCCCTCCATACGATGCCTCCATGAGGGCCCGCATGAATCAAACGGGACCGCTGGTCCAATCGAAGGCCTCTAACGCAGCATCTTTTCGATCCCAGCAAGAACAGGTCCCCCGAGAAACTTGGCCCCAGAAGCTCGACGAGAATGTTGTTCACCTCCTCAATGGACAAGCATTGGTTCAGGAAGACCCCTACCAACACCCGACCTTGATGCGTGCCACGTGCATCGACAGCCCCCCCTTCCGAGAAACCTGCACCCCCCGCCACCCTGGCCCCCTTCAACGATGAGCCCCCAGCAACACGTACCTCCCTGGATGTGGATGCAGCATGGGAGTTAAACACCTCCCTCCCACGTCTCCAACCAAGCTCCGGTGAAGAGCGCGCCCCCCCCCCCCCCCCCCCCCCGCGACCACCTGCGCGTACGACCTGTTTGCACCTGCCGAGCCAAACCCTTTTGCATGTGTCCCCTCCGACCCACCAGCAGCCCCTTTTGCAAGATGTCCACCGAGAGAGAGACCACCGACAGCCCCCCTGGAACCTGCACCACAGCCCGCTTGCTTGTGCCCCAGTCCACCGCAAGCAAAGCAACGAGGCCTCGCAGCACAAACCGAAGCCAGGTGACCCCTCACCCCGCACCACCAGCACACGCGTCCTTGCTTCTTGCGAGAGACCGTCACCCAACCTGCATCCTGAAGGAGCTTCTCCTCCCCTTCAGCGGCAACGAACTGGGGGCTGATGTCGCTAGGACTCGACGCGCAGCCCTTCCCCTTGTCCCGCTCGCTAGGAGTGATCCTCCGCGTAGACGACTGTACGATCGCCTTCCCGGTCGCCCACTGAGTCGCCCTCTGAGTCGCCATCCCTCGCCAAATCCCAGGAGTCGCCCTCTGAGTCGCCATCGCTCGCTAGGAGTGATCCTATTTGTACTTGCAGCGAAGTCCCTACCGTAACATTCTTCAAACGATATAATATTATTCCAATTTGGCATAAGTTAGAGTTGAAAACAGAGATATTCATTGCCGCGATATTGCAATTGATGCAATGTTGAGATAGACTATTGTGGAAATGGAGTAGAATACGATGAAAAATATATCTCCATGTTATGATTGATTCTGGGTATGTCGAGATAGCAATAGTTGTAGGTTAGGGATGACATGGTATACCAATGATCTTGGTGATATGCTTTCTCACGTCTCTTAGGTTGCATGTGGCGATATGCTTCAAGGGTCCATGTGATGGTGGGGCTTCCAGTTGCACCATGCCATAGTGTTTCCACATAGCGATGTTCATAATATGCCCATTAGAAGACACCCATCTTGACCCATGCATTTTGGCGCTAAACTCACAGGTAACCATTTGAAAATACCGGATCAGATACTTGCTATACCATGACCCGTGCCTCATCTAAAAAAATCCAAGTGGTCGTTAATGCAAAAATATTGCAAAATGTTAGATACAAATTCCGATATGTGTTAGTTTATTCTTTTATCTTATAAAATATGAATATAGATACAAATAATGATTCATATGGAAAAATGTGTTTCCATATTCTTGAAAATGGATATGCATATGAAATGGATGTGGATCGGATGATAACCATAGAAATATTGCATCTTATATTTACATGTCTTGGATGGCTTATATATAATAATGTGTATACATATTCATATCCATTTTGAAAGATATAAATATGGATGCCAAAATATGAACAAATAGATATGGTAATGACACTGTAACAAAATTAGTCTAGTAGTACGATAATGAATAATTTGAATATTCCCCGTCTTATCTTCTGAGGTTGAATATATAATGGATTTTAATTGTTGTGAAGTTATTTTTTATTCCTACTATTTGCAATGAGTATCATATTTATTGCTACGTGTTCATACGTTGATTATTTCATTGACTTTTTTGTTAGAATTCGTAATAATCGTTACTAATTTTAACATTGATTAGAAGAAAAATCTTTCTACCGTTATTCATGATGACAATAGAAATATTACATAGATTAGCTTATATATTCATGTCTTAGATAGCTTATATATAATAATGCGTATAAATATTCATATCTATTTTGAAAGATATAAACATGGAAATATAAACAAATAGATATGGTAATGACACTATAACAAAATCGGTCCTATAGTACGATAATGAATAATTTGAATATTCCCTGCCATGTCTTCCGAGGTTAAATCTATAGCGACGAATTTTAATTGTTGTGAAGTTATTTTTTATTCCTGATATTTGCAATGAATATCACATTCGTTGCTACGTGTTCATACAGTGATTATTTCATTGACTTTTTTTATTAGAATTTATAATAATCGTTACTAATTTTAGCATTGATTAGAAGAAAAATATCAAAGTTATTCATGTTAAATGATTTCTCATTAGCAATATTGCAACGAATATGATATTCATTGCAAATTTAAAGAATCAAAGTTAGCTTTGCAACATATAATATTCATTGTTATACATTTAGCTATGAAAGATGTGCCAACGAATATTAAAGTATTTGTTGCCATAGGTCATTTTTTGTATTGTGGATCAGATGCAATTATATATGCATATTCCTTTGCATCCCTATGTAGAACTTGTGTCCACACTTAACCCTCTAGTGTCCTCATATCTTGCGCCTCTAATCCATCCCTGTATCCATGTCACTTTTCACCCGTGCCATCCTTTCCTCATTTAGACGAGCCTACTCCACCTCGTCAACATCCACTCGAGCTCGCACATATATGGATATGAATATTTTTTGCTGTAGAATTCATAAAAATGTTTTAATTGAATACTCATATGATAATATAATATTTAGATTTGTGGGAAAATTGTGTGACAATGCCGAATCGATCGATCAATCTAATGTCTCGATAAACTAATACATGAATAACGACAAAAAAACGTCTTGAATTTCAAGAATATAAATGGTATATGTGCAAATATATTATCGATTTTTTGATGTTACCGGCCATGTATCTAATATACAAGTAATCTCCTTTTAATAATGGTGATAGTACCATGGGTATCCCTTGAAATGAATCGGGTACCCGTTAAAATCGGGTATCTGTTATAACAGGCTGGGGCGACCCGTGACCCGATGATGATGAGGTGGGGTAGGTCGCGATCAAATGGTCGGATACCTGCCCCTTGAACACCCCTACATCAAGATGCTTCAGGTGGCACTCTGCTTTAGGGTCTCTAAATGGTAGAGCTTCAAAGCGAAAGGGTTTTCTTGAATTCAAGCAATTGGGCATCCCGCTGTTCCTGGAGGAGATATGCTACAGGAAGTAATATGATCCAAGGGCTCTGGCTAGAGTGCGCCAAGTTATAGAGGCTTCTAAGGGCTTGTTTGGTAACCGGGTTACCCCGGGGTAACCCGGTTTACCCCCCTCTTTTCATGGAATGGAATTCTATCACAAGTCATAGTGACATCACGTCACATTCTTTATTCCAACCATCTCCAACCCTCATAACCATCCCAAACAACTACTATTCCAATCATGTTATCCCAACCCACTCCAACCCAGCAACCAAACAGACCCTAGGGGTTCCCGATGCTCCTAATGGAGATATGCTGCATGGAATTTTTAGGGGTTGGTATGCTTCGGGTGGAGACATATCGATTGAGATGGTTACATGCTCCGGTCAGATCACCAATATGCTTCTAGCAAAGATAGATTGCATGAGATGGTTGCATGCTCCAGTTAGATTGCTGCAGGATGGTTTATGCACCAGGCTGTTCAGAGATGCTTTAGATCATTTTTCTAGGGTTTCGTTGGGGACAGGGTTCAAGCGGGCACATAAACATTGCTCTGATATGATGTGAATCAATACTTTAATAGTGAACCCTAACCCTCTATATATAAGAAAGAACTTGGGTTAAGGAATGTACGCATGAATTGAAAATACGAAATTATCCTCGAGGGTTGCAACTCTCATATACAAATATTTATTGTGAATTCGTTGTAGTTTTAATTCTGAGGTTTTCTACAAGTGATGTTTCAAATATGTGCGGTATCACTATTCCGTTAACCGATTCCGATCACGTTGTTTAATGTCACAGGGTTAAAATCCCGCTATCGATTTCGACCGATCCTGTGCGGCGTTAGCTAACCCGTAGCTAACCAGCCTTCTCGAGTAGAACGGTCACGGACACGCTCCAACTCTTTTCGATACCCCTGCTTGCTAACGCACCGATGCTCAGACACAAGCAGAAGCTTGACTCTATGGATCGTTCAGGAACACTCTCAAGAACTCGCTAAAGAACGCTCAAGAACACAACCACACAATCACAAAAGCACGGGCACAAAGCTCTTCTCTTTATTAGAAGGGGAACTCTCTCTGGAGTGGGGTGACACACTACACTCTCTCGTGTACTCTGTGTGTGTGTTTACAAATGAGCCACCGCCTCTCTTTTTATACAAGACTCAAGGCAACCCAAGGGACACTCATTATTACATTTACAATGATGATACATAAAGACACAAGAGACCTTTCGAGTTCTTCGGCAACCCTTCGTGTTCCTTAGGGCTCGTTTGGTTGCAGGGTTGGGCAGGATTGGCTTGGCCTAACCCGGGTTGGCCCTGCAACCAAACAGGGTTCTCCTCCTCACAGTTTACTATTCACAGGAGTACTCCTGCCCAACCCAACCCTGTCCAACCCTGCAACCAAACAGACCCTTAGCAATTCTTCATCTTCTCGTCTCTTCGACTCCCTTGTTGTCCTTTCGTCTTCCCGCACGGTTAACGCCTAGTCAACCTCTCAGTCATCAGCACACTCGCGCTCCAACGCTTGCTGATGCAACTTTGCCGTAATTCACCGAGTGCCACCGAACACTCGGTCTTCTAACAAAGGGAACCCGCGGCTTCCAGACCCTCGTGCGGTAAACCCTTCCTTAGCGTTCTACATGCTATGGGGAAGTCCTCCAGAACTTCGCTATCGTGGCCTCCAGACCACTCTCGTATGTGTACTACTGAGCATGCTCGACAATGCTCGTACTCAGCACCTGCAACGCTCCATGCCTTTGTGGATCGCCACGCATCAGTACCGATATCGTGCGCCTTTGTGCGTACGCCTTTGTGACCGTACCACATTGCTCCTCAATGCATACTGCTTCACTGCATACCGCCCTTCTGCGCTCGCGTAGGTACCCGCTGTGTGCATCCCCTGTCATGTCTTGCACTGCTGACTGTACTCGTTGCTCGCACTGCTACAAGCTTCACGACACTCTGCTACCGAGCCAGTGTCCTGTGTGACGCTTCTCCCTTGTAACGTACGGTTGAGCCTCCAGACTCCTGTGGATAACCTCAGTAATATCCACGCATTTTCGGACTCCTGAAATCCAGCTCTATCGATCATTCTCGAGCATCCAGCTATCGTGTCTTCACGATCATTCTCGATCACGGAATTTGGGGGTGTGAACTTAGCATGCTGAATTGATTCACTGAATGCACAATTCCTCATCAGGTCATTATTCTAGGTCTGTTTGATGGTGGCAACTCCATGCAGTTGACCTTAATTAAAGATGTTATTTTGGTCCTGAGGAAGTCCCCTCGAGTCGTCTCATGTTGTATCAAGTCAAGGAGAGAGGTGTAAAATACACTTTTGGAGTAATTCCGGCTTTTTTTCGAGTTGAATTATGCTGTTCTATTGATTTGTCTTTCGTCAATTGTTCCCAAAGTTTTTGTTACTATTTAAGCTGATAGTTTAATGCCCTATATTACTATATACTGGTCGCTGTAGTTGCATCCATTTACTTAATAAAAAACTATTTTATTCGTATAATTATGAATAAATTGATTATCAAAATCCATAAGAACTGATTTTTCTTAAATGCTTGGTTTGCTCAACAGTATGGGTGCATTCCTTCTCAGTGCTGGTACCAAGGGTAAATTTCTTCATTTACCTCAAAGTTTTGCACATATGATAAACATGTTAACCTATGTTCTGACAACAAACTTGTTACAGGGAAAAGGTACAGCCTACCCAATTCGAGGATAATGATTCATCAACCCCTTGGTGGTGCCCAAGGTGGACAGACTGACATTGACATCCAGGTAAATTGAAGAGCTATATGTGAAATCTGCATCTCTTGTTTAACTTCCGAATATTTGCAAAAAATAGTATTGCTGAACATTTAAGCTCGAATTCCATTTTTGCATAACTATATGACGTAATGGTCAATGAGTAACTTATGAAAGTGTTCCCATTATGGAACTCTGCAAAAAAAAATCCAGAATTACACATCAGTTTATTGGATATGACAAACTTATCACTGTTTACTTCAGTTGGTGAAATTGATAACAACTAACAAGACACTACACATCTATCCAAAGATGGGAATGTTGGGAAATCGAGGGTTCCCTTAAACTGTCCCGCAAAGGATGACTGGTGGCGGATGTTTCCCACACGGAAACCAAGCACAATAATCGTAGCACAATAATCAAGCAAACATAGAGAGACGGGAAATTTTTACGTGGGAAAACCCTCCTCGACGTGAGAGAGGAGAAAAACCCACGGAGCACAACGATCCACAACAAAATCCACTAGGTCGAAAAAATGAGAGTGTACAATGCCTTCTCAGTTTTGTTGCCTAACAAAACCGAGGCTCAGTTACAAGGATAAAATCAAATAAATGCCACTTTGTACTTAGAGAACACAATACCTTTGCTTCTCCTCGTCACGAGCTGTCCCTCCTTAAGAATAGACCTTTCTGGTGGCTACTCCTTGCGCCTCCAGTGCAGATGCTCCTTGCAGATGTGACTTTTCTTCACGCCCCTGTGGGCTACTCTTCACGTCTTGTGCGGGCTGCTCCTCATGCCTTGCATGTGCTGCTTCTCTCCTTATTTGGAGAGAGAGAGAGAACTAAGAGAGAAGAGAGAGAGAGAGAGAGATGCTTGTTGTTGGGATGATCCCCGATGCCATGCATGTGACCTTATTTATACTGCTCTTGCTTCCTCTCTCTCCTTTTACTCCTATTTGGAATAGGTCCCCATAGGGATAATTGTCCAACAATCCCCCTCCTATTTTGGCACTGGATAATAACCAACAACCTCCCCCTCCAGTCCTAATGGGGAGGTGTCGCCAAGAAGATGATCATTGAGAGGTGACACTGCTAAGTTCTCTACATAACTGCAGTTTGTCACGAGTCACGGTCTTCGTCAGCATATCTAATGGATTTTTATCTGTGTGTTCCTTCTTCAGAATGAGATGCTTCTTGTCAATAGCATCTCTCAACCAATGATATCCACATCTATATGCTTTGTGTGATCATGGTGCATCGTGCTCTTGCTCAGATCTATGGCGCTCTGGTTATTACAGAAAGCAATCGGTTCATTGTCTTCGCATTCAAGTTCACCAAGAAATCGTTGTAACCATATCACTTCTTTCCATGCTTCTACTGCTGCAATGTACTCGACTATAGTTCTTGAGAGCGCAATGCACTTCTACATCTCGGACTACCACGAAATCGCTCCCCCTGCAAAAGTGAAAATGTATCCAGAAGTCGATTTCCTCTGATCTACGTCTCCTGCCATGCCAGCATCTGTGTATCTACGGAGTTTGGGATCTGACCTCCCAAACATCAGACACGTACTTGAGGTCCTTATCAAGTATTTCAGAATTTACTTCACAGCTTCCTAGTGATCTTCCCTAGATTCGACATGAATCTACTCACTACGCATAGGGGACATGAGCAATGTCGGGTTTGGTTCAAACCATGGCGTACATAAGGATATGAGTTGTCGGGTCTAGCTCATGTTGTTTTAATTGTGCATCTTCTCCATCTGTACTTGGTATTGGAGAAGGATCTGAATCCTCATCGTTGTCATCATCCATAACAATTCCATCCAAGTCAACATCACCATTGTCGTCATCAACCAAAGCTGGTTCTTATAAAAAATCTCATTTCTATTCTTGGCAATGGTCTTCTTCCTTGGATTCCAAAGTCAGCATCCAAACTCCTGATCTTCATAGCCAACAAAAATGCAGGACACTGCCTTGTCATCAAACTTCTTCTTCTGTTCCTTTGGTATAAATGCAAGCTTTGCATCCAAATACTCTCATATGAGCATATGTGGGATCCTTTCCAGACCAAATGCGCTCAAGAACCTGAAAATTCAAGGGAAGAGATGGAGATCAATCAATCAAATAGAAGATGGTCCGGGCTGCCTCGGCCTAAAAGGTTTTGGGTAGCTTCGCTGTCTTCAGCACGCAACAAACTCTCTCCACAATGGTCCTATTCATCTGTTCAGCAGCACCGTTGTGTTAGGGTGTGTCGGGCTGTCCTTTTATGTCTGATCCCGTGCTCGCTCTGGAAGCTGTGAGAGGTGTACTCCCTTCCATTGTCTATACGCAGGCACTTCAACGCTTTTCCTGTCTTGTGCTCCACCATGACATGAAATTTCCTGAAGCAATAAAAGACTTATCCTTCATCCTCAGCATATAAACCCACACCTTCCTTGATGCATCATCAATGAAGGTCAAAAAGTGCTTGTTTTCTCCCAAAGACGATGTGTCCATGGGACCACCCACATCAAAGTGAATCAAATGCAAGAGTCTTCCTTTACCTTTGATCTGACCTTTAAAGGTACACACCTTTCCTTTCCAACCTCACATGAATCGCAAGGTGATAATATGATGTCAGTGTAGCATGGAATCAACTCCTTCATGCTAAAAAATTGCAAGCCCTTTTGACTCATGTGTCCGAGTCGACAGTGCCAAATATTTGACGTGTCAACCTCACTAGCATGTAGGCTACCATCCATGACCTTTACCCGAGTCTTGTAGAGCGTGTAACACAACCTGCCTTTGACCATGATAAGAGAGCTCTTGCTGATCTTTTTTTTTACTATAAAAAGGGAAAGCCCTCCCGAAGCGGGAGTCACCACACCAAAATATTCATTAAGTAGCCAAAAGGTACATCAGTTAGAAATCCAGAAATTGTACACTGCATTACAGTGGGAAACTACATTTTCCCAGTAGAAACGCTGCCCCTTGAAAGTACGGTCATTCCTGCCAAGCCAGATAGCCGATAAAACGGTAAAGGGCCTGGACACATCCCCAGAGGGACCCAAGCCCCACTGAACGAATAGACCTCCAGAAAGGACCCAGGCCGGATGCCTGGACCCATGTAATCCCCACATTATCCCAAACCTGCGCCGATGTCCTGCAACCGAAGAAGATGTGATCCACGCCCTCCTCCTCCTCTCCGCATTTGTCGCACTGCAGGTCCGCCGTACCCAGAATCCTCCCCCTCATCTTATCACACAGACGGTTTCTCCTAAGGAACCGAAGGAAGACCTTGACGCGACTCACGAGTAGGAATCTTGGCCGCCCAAATCACTTTCATGTCCGCGCAAAGATCTTCATCAATTACCATTGCTCCAACTCTCAACTTCTTGTACGCCATCTTCACCGAGAACTTACCATCTGCCCAAACGAAGTGGTATGGGTCACCAAACATCTCCTCAACAACGAGAATCTCAGATAGTAGCCGCAAAAAATCCTCCATCCTCTGATCCGAGAGATCGGAGCGGAACCTCGGAGCCTACGATCCCGAATCAGCCGCCTCAACCACACCCACCCATCTGTCTGCCGCTAAAGCCACCAGCCTAGGGAACCACGTGGCCAACACCCCATCCCCGGTCCAATCATCCTGCCAGAAACGGAACCAGAGACCACTCCCCAACCTCGGGCGAAGGAAGGGCCCGGGCCCAGGAAGCACAGCACGGATACCCATCCATAAGGGAGACTCATGATGTATCCTCTGAGCCGCCAAATCCCCAACGACACCATAGATCGACCTCAACTGACGCAAGACCAAAGAGTCGGAATTGTCCCAGATCCTCACCGCGCACTTCGCAAGCAAAGCTTTGTTCATCAGCTCCACATCTCGAATACCAAACCCCCCCTCCGAGAGTGGGACCACTACGTCCTTCTGACCAGGTGGAACCCCTTTCCCGTCTGCTTCCCATCTGACCAGAAAAAAGCTTTCGTCAGGGCCTCCACCTTCCTCACCCGACAGGCATCATTCTCGTGGAGTAGAAAAACACCGGAATGGCAGACAGAACATGCTTCAGCAGGGTAAGCTTCCCACCCCTGGATAGGGTGATGGACTTCCAACCCTCCAGCCGCTCCTCCAACCTCCGCAACACACAGTCCCAATCCGACTTCCTCAATCTGCCCGCAACGAGAGCAGCCCCAGGTAGGTAATCGGCAACTGTCCCCGTGGACACCCTGCCCACTTCGCGAGCCTGCTACTATCCTCCTCATCCATCGCGAGTGGAACCAGCACCGACTTCTGCCTGTTGGTCTTCAAACCAGACAAGCACCCGAACACGTCAACCAACGGTGGATCCCTTGCTGATCTTACACATGCTGTTGTCAAACTTGAGATGATAGCCTTCCCTATCCAGTTGAGAACTCGAATATGAGGTTAAGCTGCAAGTCAGGAACATGCCTGACATCCTGCAGAGTCGTTGCACATCCAATATCAGTCTAAATTGAGATGGTGCCTGTACCAACAATCTTGGAGCAACTGTTGTTCCCCATTTTGACTCTCCCAAAATCTTATTCTGTATAAGAAGTGAAGAACTCCCTGTGCAGAGTCACGTGATAGGAGGCGACTGTGTCAACGGCCCACTCGGAATCATCCCCTGCATGTAGACATTGTTCATGAATAGTGAGAACCAATTGATCCTCATTATCATCAACCACTGTTGCATCAACGTTCTCATCTTCATCTTTCTTATGATTCCTTTTGGCTTCTGTTTGCTTTCTTTTCCGGACTCTACAATCTCTCTTCCAGTGACCATGCTTGTTGCAATGATTGCACTTTCCTCTGTCCTTGGACTTCTACCTGGGTTTTTGTCTCTCTTGTGTTTTTCCTCTGTTGTTGGCATGCTTCTTCTTTCAACTGCGTATACATGTGAAGAAGAGGACTCTCCAGATGATCGTCATCTGATTTCTTCATTCAGAAGACTGCTCTTGACCATAAGTATGGTCAGCTTGCCGTCCGTAAGGGAGTTTCTCACGATAATCACGAGGGTTTCACAACTGTTTAGCAGGGAACCCAGTAGAAGAAGCACCTACAATTTATCATCTAGCGTCATGTTCATGGTAGTCAGTTGATTGACGAGTCTCTGTAACTCATTCAAGTGCTCAGTAACCTTCATCATATCCTTGTATTTCAGATTCACCAACTTTCGAATCAAGAATGCCTTGTTAGTGGCCGTCTTCTACTCATAAAGCTCTGATAGTTTCTCCCAAGGTCCTAAATGTCGGTTTCGGTATCGACCAAAACAGAATTTCGGTGGGAGTTCAACCGGAATTTCGGTCATCGATATTCGACTGAAATTCGACCGAATTTCTCTGAAATTTGAGGCCATGGTTTCTCCCATAGTTTCTTTGTATTTGTCCCTTCTGCGATATGATGGAATACCGATAAGTCCAGCCGCTTCTGGATGGTGCTGATTGCTTTCCTGTTCAGCTTTGTCCAGTCATCTACGGACATGTCCTCAGGCTTGGTTGTTTTACCGTCCATCGGATCACGGAGGTCCTTATAATACAAGTTGCCCTCCATCTTGATCTTCCATATTTGCTAGTTCCTGCTTGTCAGCTTGATCATCGTGCCTTCGTCATCCTTCCTCATCTCGACAATACGAGCTCTGATACCACTTGTTGGGAAATCGAGGGGTTCCCTTAACCTGTCCCGCAAAGGATAACCGGTAGTGGAACGTTCCCGACACGAGAACTAAGCACAATAATCAAGCAAACAAAAAGAGATGAGAAATTTTTACGTGGGAAAAACCTCCTCGATATGAGAGAGGAGAAAAATCCACGGGGCACAACAACCCGCAACAAAATCTACTAGGCCGGAAAAATGTGGGCACGATGTCTTCTCAATTTTGTTGTCAACAAAATCGAGGCTCAGTTACAAGAATAAAATTAGATATCTGTCACCTTGTACTTCGAGAACACGATACTAGTGCTTCTCCTCGTCTCGAGTTGTCCCTCCTCAAGAACGGATCTTCCTAGCGGCTACTCCTCGTGTCTATGATGCAGATGCTTTTTGCAGATGCGACTTCTCTTCGTGCCCTTGTGGGCTACTCTTCGCGCCTTGCGCGGGCTGCTCCTCACGCCTTGTGCGGGCTGCTTCTCTTCTTGCTTGGAGAGAGAGAGAGAACTAAGAGAGAAGAGAGAAAGTTGCTTGTTGTTGGTATGATCCCTAATGTCATGCATGTGACCTTATTTGTACTACTCTTGCCTCCTCTCTCTCCTCCTAGTCCTATTTGAAATAGGACTCCAAGAAGATAATTGTCCAACAACCTCCTATTTTGGGACTGGATAATAACTGACAAGTAAAACTCTTGATTAATCAAACCGTGCATGTCTCAGATGAAAGGAATCGGTCCGTAATGTTTCCCATGAGTGTTTTACCTCCCAACTATCTTTTTTTGATCTCATTTTCACGTAATCATGTAAAATTTTGTTTCATTCCTTTGTTCTCTGCTTATGAAGACAGACCCTTGATACCGCTCTAGCCATTCTGCATGCCTATAGAGTAATACCTCGTTTCCTCTTTGTTGCGGGGCAAATTGAGGTGCAGCTATATGATATAACTTCTAACTGCCATGGCAAGATTGGGTAGTGGAACATTCACCTTATTTTTATGCCAAAAAAAGGGGGGATACACGTTTTGGTGTCCGTCCCAATATATTAATTAACTATAATAAAAAATTACAAATTACATAAGCTAAGAAACAAGCAGACGCTTGTAATGGACATAGACATTCTCCAAATAGAAACGTTGGCCGGCAAAAAGTACATCATTACGCGCCAAACAAATGGCCCACGGCACCGACACTGGAGTAAGAGTCTGTTTTCTTTGTCGAGTTCACGCCCCAGAAATAGAGGACCAAAAGGAATCAAAAGTACGAGTGCATAACCAGTTCAGATCCACGTCACTCCACATAGGCGAAAAGACACGACAACAGAAGAAAAGGTGTTCCAACGTCTCAATGTCTACACCACACAACGAGCATCTATTTGATATCGCTCTCGCTCCAAACAGTCTAACGCATCGATCACGAGTCATAATGCGCTTTCTTCTAAATAGCCACATGAAGAAACCAATCCTCTCTGGAAGACTTAGCATCCAAATGAGCTCGCAGTCCCGAATCATACTGCTCATCAACGAAGGTGGAGGTCTAATGCACAGTCACGAGTCATCGCAGTCACGAGTCATAACGTGCTTTCTTCTAAAAAAGCCATATGAAGAAACCGATCCTCTGGAAGACCCAAACATTCACCTTCTTGCATAGACCACTTTTGGCTATTTTTCCATTTGATTGGAGTGTTGGATTATGCAACAGAATCCATAGGAAATTACAATAAGACCAGCATTCAGATGTTTATATCCTTTGGATTTTTGAAGAAGACTGAATGCACAGAATTAGAGAAATTCGAAGTTTTCTGAGTCACTTGGAAAAAATAAATGTTTGAGCATGACATTGCTGTTGCAAACAGTCCGATATGTTAAAAGGGTATTGTAAAAAGCACTTCGTAACATTGAGCGACAGCTATCATGCAAAGGACCTAGGTTCAAATATCATAATACCATTTCTCAATCTTTTTTCCTTGGGGGAAAAACGAAAGATTCATGCACATAGCTTATGGATCCATATTTTCATTTAACATATCTCATTAAACAGATCGATGAGCACATCAACATGGTTGTCTTATTTACAATGGAGAATGATAAATGCTCAAAGTTATATATTCACTATACTAATCAGGATATTACTCGAGTTATATCTGTCGGTTTCTTGCACAAGCACTCTGTTTATATGCTAATCTCTTGTATCTTCCATTCAGGCAAACGAGATGCTCCATCATAAAGCGAATCTTAATGGGTATCTCGCCTACCATACAGGGCAAAGTCTTGAAAAGATCAACCAGGACACGGACCGAGATTTTTTCATGAGTGCGAAAGAAGCCAAAGAATATGGCTTAATTGACGGTGTTATCATGAACCCTCTCAAAGCTCTCCAGCCACTTCCAGCCTCGGGCTAGTTCGATGCCATTGCAATATCATCAACAATCTACATTCCTATCGTTGCATGTATAGAAATTTCTCATAGCGAGGAAAGTACGTTGCAGGATATTGCTTAGCGAAAGTCATGGAGCTTCAGTTCCAACTTTATTATTGATGCAGAGTTCTGGGGCTAATAGCGCACAGCATGTTGCAGAAATCTTCATCGTAGCAGATACACATGTAGATCAAAATTTCCTGTTCCTGACTTTTCTGTGTTAATTCAGGGTGTTTTAGATTAAATGATTTAAATATCAGTAGGTATTTAATAGATGGCCTTCTGTCTCTGTATGGCTTTTTAAGGTTACAATTGATGCAGTGCATAAATCTATTCAAGAACTACTTATTGCGGGTCTTTTTTTAGAGTTGTTCATTGCGGTGCCAAGTCCATGCAGGTAAGTGCCTTTTTGGATTTAAATGGAATTATTTGCCATTGACTTCAATTCTTTAAAGATTCCAAAATATGGCGACTTTTAACTTACAATAGAGAGCTTAAGTTAGTGACAAGGTTCAATGTATTGCTAGTTTTCAGCTTGATATTCTTCCACTGCACAATTAATTTACAAATGTTTAAACCAGTTATTCAGATCTGGATATTCGTCCTCTGCAATGGCAAATAATTTACAAATAAATTTATCATTCCTCGTTCTTTGGTTGATGTTTGTTTTGAAGAATGCACAATCTGTGAAAGTGATAATAATATAGGTAACGCGAAATCATTGGTAATAACTGCTTGAATGAGGGCGGATAAAATGGATAACATTCTAGCCTCTTACAAAAGGTAGGATTACACATCTATTAAGATGATCTTATTCCAAGACAAATCCATATTCTAAAAAGATTATTATCCTCCATCCTTAGACTAAACACGACAATTTGTGTTCATCTAGGATTACTAAATAGTTGAAGATATTTGTAAAGGTGAGCTTTTACAAAAAAAAAGTTTTCGCAAACCGTGACGAAAATTTTGATTAAATATTTAGTAACTGATAAATTGATAACTAAACAGCAAGTACTAGCAACAGACTAGGGAAGTTGTTATTGTTACAAAATTAAATACATCCCTTCCAAATGACAAGTGCTACATATTCTCAAGCTCGTGGGCCAAAAAATCTCATTGAAGATGCAAAATCAGATATCTTCAACATCCATTTTAACGTTAACTTCATCGATAGGTGATAGACAAAAAGGACCTCAACTTAATGGTTTCCACGCACCATTCTGATATGCAGAATCCACTGAATTATGAAAGAAAGCCCACAAATACAGCAACAATTCTGTCATATAAGAAACAAATGGTGTGTGTGTGTGTCAAAGGAATACTCATTTCCAAAAAAAAACCCACACAATACCCATCTATAACAATGTCCACTGCATAACCTACAAAACTTGTCTACCTAAGCTATGGTGAATCAGAAGTAGTGTACAATATGACTACACCCAAAAAAATAACAGACCTTTTGGCATTATCATCATTGGTATCTCCTGAAATCAAGGACCAACATTGGCTTCGCAAGTAATCATGCAAATACCTTCACGAGCTTTATCTACAAGATAACATGTCCCGTGACACGGATCCTCTGCAGTGGTGCTGTCCCTGATGTAGACATGGGAGCCGCTCAATCTTGATTGAGCAGTTCACACGATTTTGCACGATACGAACCCACAAATAGTACGAAATCGTGCGAACCGCTCGATAAAGATCGGGCGGCTTCCATGCCTGCAGCAGACTCTGCCGCACTCACTCCCTCTCTACAGGTTCCATTGCATGATCTACATCCAGCTGGACCCTGGTAGCTTCTTGATTCCTCTCTTTCCCATTCTCTCCCTAAGCTTCCCTGCCTTGTCCCACTGCTCCCTCGCAGCATATATACTCCACAGGAGCATGTAGTTGCCCGTATTATATGGCTCGAGCTCAAACAACTCTTCAGCAACCGACTCCGCGGTTTCAACCTCACCATAGCTTCTGCACGCAGAAAGTAATGCACCCAGCGCACTGGCATGCGGCGCCTTAGGCATGCTCCTAACCAACTCATGAGCATCCTTCAGCTTCCCAGCCCGGCCAAGCATGTCCACCAAGCAAGCGAAGTGCTCGGACTGAGGCTCTATATTATGGTAGTTTATCATCATGTCCCAAAGCCTCATCCCTTCCTCCACAAGGCCATTGTGACTGCACACATTAAGGATGCCAATGTACGTGACACTGTCGGGCTTGATTCCTTGCATCTGCATCTTGTTGAAGTACTCCAGAGCCTTCGCGGCATACCCATGGGCCGCCAGCCCGGTGATGAGCGCGGTATAAGAGAATGCACTTTTGGAACGTATGTCTTCAAACAGACGGCATGCTTCTTCCGCATTGCCGCACTTTGCATGCATATCCACCAGCCCAGTGAGGATCCTCTCGTTCTTTTCGATGCCATGGCGATCGACATACGATGCTACCGACGTCGCCAACCATCCGTCGCCCAATTGTGCGGACGAGGAGATCACACCGATCATGGTGGCAGCATCCGGAACAATCCCATTCCTATCCATCTCCCGGAACAACTCCAGCGCCTCATGAGGGCGGCCGTTCGCCGCGTAACCGGAGATGATGACGGCCCATGAAATCAAATTCCTTACTGGCATCTGATCGAACAATGCTCTGGCCGAATCCACCTCGGCATTCCTCACGTACCCGATGATCATCGCGTTCCAGGAGACAACGTTCCTCGTGGGCATTCGGTCGAACAGCTCCCTGGCCGATGCCAGCTCCCCGGAATTGGCGTAACCGACGACCATGGCATTCCAGGAGATGACGTTCCTCTGGGACATCCCTTCGAAGAGGCGGCGTGCGAGGGGCATCTCCGAGGCGTCCCGGGCGTGGGCGCCGAGGAGGGCGTTGAAGGTGACGAGGTCCCGGAGGAGCATTTCGTCGAACAGCCTGCGGGCGCAGGGGAGGAGGGCGCACTTGCCGTACATGTCGATGAGGGCGTTGGAGACGTGGAGGAAGGGGAGGTGGCCGGAGCGGAGGGCGCGGGAGTGGATCTCGGAGCCGAGGAGGGGGGTGGAGAGGGCGGCGCAGGAGTTGAGGAGGAAGGGGAAGGTGAAGTTGTCGGGGGAGAGGGAGAGGCGGGTCATGTGGGCGTAGAGGAGGAGGGAGTGGCGGCGGAGGGAGGTGCTCTTGGAGAGGACGCGGATGGCCAGGTTGAAGCTGGGGAGGAGGGGCACGCGGAGGAGACGCGCGTGGATCTCCCCAAGGAGGAGCCGTCGGGGGCACGCCTTGGCGGTGGCTTCCACCATCCCCTGCAACACCCTGCATGTGGCTGATGCATGTATTATTTAGAATATTTTTGGGACTTTTAGATGATGATAAAAATGAAGAAATTAGATACAATTTTTTCTTACCTTTCAAAGAAAATGACATTTAGTTAAATTTTATTTAAAAAAATAAAAACATAACAAAATTAGCCTGACTGTAGCTTTAACTGAAATTTAAAGTACAATTTAAATATGGACCTAACTGCAAATAATTTAGATTTTATAGAGTAAGTGAGCACATAACATAATAAAAAGGTAACTAATAAAACATGCTAGTGTTTTAATTCAAATTGATTGGGAATAAAAAAATTAATAAATAAAAAATATGTACACGCGTACTCCTATCACACCCTCAAATTCCATGATAGGGGATTTTTGTGTAGATCTATGGTAGAGGCACGAACACTTGTGACGTGACACTTTAGGAAGAGTTCGCATAAGTAGTTAGATCGAAAGTTATCTACTGGAGTCTAGGGGACTCATCACAATCAACCGTTTGTGGCAACGAAGAGCATCAAAGGAGGACATTAGCTTGGAGGCAAAGCATCTTGGAGCTTGTAGTAGAACAAGCACAATGAGTAGATATAAACGTGCAAGACATGAAAGGGGACACACACATCAGTATGTATGTAGACGTCGTGGCGGTATGTGTAGTGGAGCATCAGAGACATTGAGGATCAACAAGGTGCTATCACCAAGCGTACGCATAGAGGAGCACCTGATTTGCATTGGTGCACGATGATCCAAGGAAACATGCAGCATTGCAGTTGCTGAGTGCAAGCGTGGGCAAGTATACTCAATGATGCGCATACACGTGGTTTAGAGGCCACCACACCACAATGTGTTTATGGAGGAATTTCCCATAGTTTGTTGATGGTTAGGGACAAGTACTAAACAAAACCTCAGAGGTTGCGGGGTTCCCCTTTTGGCACAAACCCAAGTATTCGGTGCCACTTGGTGGAATTTAACAAAGATGAACCAACACACGTTTGGAGCATGAGTATGCCGATGATTGTGCAGATGATGTGGCATCATCCACGGGAAGATGAAAGGTAGCAAGGGAGCCAAGAGATAAAGAGATATAGAGTTATCACAGAATGCAAACGGTTGCCATGGAACTTGAAGAGTCTTGTGAGGTGATCACGTTTGTTCAGGGTAAGAAGGGGTAAAAAAAATACATCGTGCCAATGTTGGAGTACCAGGCATTACGACGCTGAAGAACCCATGCCATAATCCCAGGAAAACATCGAATGACTTTCAATAAAAGGGTGCCTATACTCAAAATCGACATAGGTGGGTAGGTAGAGAATACCTAGGGTTTGAGACAACTCCCTCTAAGGGACTCGACAAAATAGCCCTGCAACTTCGGAGAAGGGGGTCGCAGTGACCATACCCAGACTACTATCTTATGGTTATTATTATTGTAAATGTAAAAATGAGAGTCTCTTGGCTTTTCTAGAGTCTCGTATATAAGAAGGGGTAATGGTTGAGTGAGAGTATCCCTTCTAATAGAGAAGAAGCTTTATGCATGCCTTGTGTTCTTGTGTTCATGCTTGTGCTTGTGTTGGAGTGTCGGTGCATGAGCAAGCAGAAGTGGGAACACCCTCGTGACTGTTCTACTTAGAGAAAGTTGGCTAGCTTACGAGGTGCACATGCTAGAAGTACCGAAACTGGTGTTGAAATTTTGACCATGTGATACATACCATGGCAAAGGAATTACATTAACCTAATTTTAACTAAAATAACTTTATAGCTAGATCCAACGGTAATAGAATATTATGAGCCTTATTAAACAAATCAGTGAAAGTATTGGGGTGTAATCTAACCAAAATAATAAAATATGTAAAATTAGCAAGTGGGAGAATATGAAGGAACTTTAATTTTTCAAGAGACAACATCACTAGAACTAACAAATGCTCAGGACACATACATATAGGGGGTATCTATAGATTTCACACGATTCAGTCAATTTGGCCTTCAGCTCACAGCTACTCATTTGAAAGTATATTATGGCGACTGTATCTCATCGAAAAAGTTCATGCGGAAAAACGAGTACCTGTTTGGAAACTTCCACTGCTCATATGGGATCAAAATGATACAAATGATTAGATATGGATACATATAAGTAGCCGCTTCTCCCCTCCTAATCCCCTATCTCGCGATCCCTCCCCATGCACATGCCTCTCCACCCCCAACCTCCGCTCCCTTCCCAATCTCCTCTCACGAGCCCGCCCCCCTCTTGTGGTTGGGTTCCATCGCTCTAACCCCGTGTTGTTCATCCTTAAACTTTGTCCAGACACATTAAACTATGTCAACGGTTCTTCATGTGCAACATGTTTAATTTAGATTGAAAACATTTTAATGCCATATAACATTCTAATATAAGCGAGCAGAGGTGGGGCTTCATCTGAATGTGTTGTGAGCTTCCATGGCTTTCCATTCCAATGCGATGTCTATGATTTTCAACAACTATGCAATTTTCTTTGTGGTTGTATTAGCTGGAGGTTTACGGATCTGTTGTAAGTTCAACAACAAAGATCAAATGTTTGATGACGGTGCTTGATATCGACAACTTGAGATGGGATTTCATCTCAACCCAATATCATTGTTGATGGTTGGGACCAAAACTGATTTCCATCTGCAGCATTCATGAACATGCATATTGAATACAAAATCGAACTGAGATGGCTGCAAATATCCAACACTTGACCATTTTCTCGTTCCATTTATGATGTCTATGGACTCAACCTTGAATAATGTCCAAGGACTCAACATAAAGCAACCAATAGGCAACATTGTCACATTCAACTCACAATTGCTATTAAATAATATTCCGAAACTTGAATTTTTGATACAACAACATCCAATATCCACATTATCAATTGTAGAACCACAGGAGGACTTCAAAATAATATCACTGTCTATAAGATGTATTAGATGATGTTTTGGAGAAGGATATAGACTATATGATTCATGAAACGTGAAAGATAACTAGATGAGAGGTATTGTTCTTCTGTTTCTCTTATCCAGGTGATGAGAACTAGCAAATCAAAACCCCCTTCTCGAGAATAGTGTAACACATATATTGCAGATAATGATTCTATTCAAACTAATCACAACAGTAGATTCATGCACATAGCATCCATGTCTAATCCTTCATATTAAGTTAGTGTAAATCTTCAGTTCATTTTTATTAAAATAGCAGATAATCAGTATGGACAAGAACAAATGCAAGGAAGCTTCAATCGAATATTTGACCTCATACCCAAACCAAATCACATGCATAAGATCATCTAAATGCAAGTATATCCTCATCAAAGTTCATCTAAACCTTTTTAGCTATAGTACCTTAACTGAGATTTGAAGCATATTTCAATCCCAATGCTTAATCCCTTCAGACCATTTAATTTAAACACAAATCAGGAAAGAAAGATGAAATGGATTTAAATCGCATCAATAAACTACTCAGAAATTTTAGATCAATATGATTTGATTATATTAAATCTCAAGAACGTGTGAAGAAAATGGAATATTGTCAAACTTGAATCTTTGAAATAACTGTCATCTATGCACGAGGAATGTGAGTTCAACATTAGCAGTCTGCACGGGTATAAACACAATTCTCCCAAGAAATTCAGATTTTAATAACTGACAAAACTTACCTTACAACATCCTCTCTTGGGTTTCTTAGTTCACGTTCAAATGAAAATTAAAATGGAATGTTTTCTTTCTTAATTTATGATAATATGACGCCAGGTTAATAGTTCATAATGTGTACGAAGGAGGATAACTGCTGAAGAGAGATGCATGTGTGGGCGGAAATACCCATCATCCAAGCCGTTGATGCGGCGAGAGATCAAACAGCGGGTGTAGAGGACTCCATGCATCACCTGAGGCAGGTTCCTTAAACCCTTATATATATATATATATATATATATATATATATATATATATATGAAAAAATGGGGTTGCCCCTTGCGGGCAGTCAACATGGCTGCCCCGTCCCATTTTCCCCACATTTTTTTTATTTTTTTTTTGAAAAATTTTACCATGTATATTCATCTATATATCCCTCATATATGCCATTCGAATTTCGTCAGAAACAGAGACTCGTACGACCTCCATCCAGACAATCATTTTTTAACGGTCGCATGATGTTTTAAATTGGCCCTATTTGGATGGAGGCCGTACGAGTCTCTGTTTCTGACGAAATTTGAATGACATATAGGAAGGATATATAGATGAATATACATGGTGAAATTTTCCAAAAAAAATTGCGAAAAAATGGGACGGGGCAGCCATGAAACATTACTGAAAATTTGTAAGTAATGTGTATTCTTTTCCAATTTCTTGATATTTTAATATTTTTAAATGGTCAATTAACTTATTATTTCTTTCAGAACAATGCAACAATTTGGTGTCTTGAAGAAGTTGCTGTTATGCGGATGAGCGAGAGCAAAACAACATCATCTAAATGGACTATAAGACAACAATTGAAATTTGGATGTTTATCATATAACAATAATTAAATAATTTATGTGTGGCTTTCAGTAACACTTGACGTATACAAGTGGATAGAGACAAATGGGAATAAGGTGATGCAAGTGGATACATAACTTAATCAAAGTAGAGGATTGCCGTAGTCGGATGAGGAGGCGAGGGGTGACCTTCGTCGGATGAGGGGCTAGAAGGGGAGGGATGGCCGGTGCTTGCGGTGGAGAGGGAGGAGCAGCCGGAGGAGAGGTGCGGGGGGAGGAGCTTGGGGTAAAGGGGAGGTGCAGAGATGGAGAGGAGGGGGCTAGCTGGCTAGGAGAGGCAGAGGAGGGGCCGAAGGTGGGAAAGAAAGGGGCGACGGTGGGAGTTCAGGTTGGCGATGGAGGAGGAGTTGTAGGAAGGGGCGGAGGTCGGGCTGGGGATGGTGGGAGGAGGTTTGGATGGGGATGGAGAGGGGGACGAAGGTGGGGGAGGAAGTGGGAAAGTAAGGGGAAGCGGTGGGAGGGGCTGGGGGTGGTCGGGAGGAGCCGGTGGAGGAGCTGGAAGGTGGGAGGAGGAAGAGAAGGGGAGGAAAAGGATGGTGTGTGTGGGGGGGGGGCAGGAATTGGTTGGACATTTTAGTCCATTTTTAAAAACTAATTATTGTTATGTCCTCAAAGTTAACGTCCGTTTGCGTTGGAGATGGACGAAAACTAACTCGATGGGTACAACTGATAGAGTGTCAAGAAGTCGAGGGCACAACTGATATTCCCGAAAGGGGGAGAAGGCGTAACTGATATTGCATTATTTCGAAGGGGCACAACTGATAAAAACCTACAATGTAATGTCCTGGGCCTAGGCACGATCCCTTATCGAGGAAAAGCGAACATGGCAAAGAGTGAAGGTGGGCTATGAGAGTGGAGGATTACTTGTTGACAACTCGAGCTTAACATTTTGAGTGGTGGTCAACAATCCAGCTGGGCTCGAGTTGAAAAAGTTTTTTGGATTAGTTATGTTCGACTACAACTCGGGTTTAGAACCGAAACGTTAAATAGAATATGCAAACAATGTTTCATTTGAATACTCATGCAATAATATAAATAATTAGATTTCTGATAAAAATGTATGACATAGCCGAATCAATCTAGGACAGATGGATCCATGAAGAAGTGACGACAAAATATGTCGTGAATTAGGATCGATAATTGAAATTGATGAAAAAATTACAATATTCAAATTTATGATTTTTACTATTATTTAATATAAAATCAATGTTTTTTTCGAAGATGATATTCTAGGTATTGGGCACTTGCAGGTACCTATCACCCATGAAAATAAATCGGATTGAATCGACCCTTGACATGATAATGATGGATCAAGATGGGATCACACGATCAAGCCGTCCGTGATCACATGCCTTCTCCTCTCCTTGTCTTAGGGCATCTATGTATATATCGAAATCTACTTATTTTGGTCTATACCTCTATCAGAATTCATGTGAATCAGATATCTACAGCTAATTTATCTTAGAGCACTTAAAAACCACTTTTAAAATGACCAGATCTTGCTCCTTTAAGATAAATTAGACGCATATTTCTGATTCACATTAAATTCAATATGGATATAGAAAGAAAATATATAGATTCAATCTATTCGATTGGTTCTTCATATTGATTTTGCAAAAAAAATTGTTTAAGGGCAAAGTAGGCCGAGTTGTGCAAATAAAATGTTTGAAAAAAAGGACAAAAAGAAAGAGATCACCGATCATCCTATCCATTTCTTTCGTCGTGGCCAACTAGGAGAGGATGCAGTACTCGAGCACCTTGGATTTTAAGTTTCGAGCTGTTATCGAAAAAAATGAACACGATAACTTGTTAGATTCGGATCCAAATGAATCCGTTGACAATAACTTAAAATGTTAAAGCTCACGTTGTCAAGTGATCACACACTTTTATGACCGGCTTCTATATTTTTGTAAGTATTAGACATGAGATTGTGCTTGGGAATTTACACAATACCTACTTGACTAGGAGGGAAGAGAATGTACATAGTCGGCCCCTGCTGTAGACGACCACTGTTGTAGCTTAAGTAGCATCATTTTTTGGGACTGGATCGTCTGTTGTAGACAACCCCTGCTGTAGCGCAAGGGATCGTCAATGGAGAATAGACGGCCCCTAGGAGGCCGGGGATAGTGGACCCCCTATCAGGTCCGTCCATTCGCTGGCTCCACAGCAGGGGCCGTCACGCAGACGATCCACGCTATCATGTTTCGTCCTTCTTGTCATGGTTAGCTTTCCTGTCCAAATCGAATGTACTTATATCCAATAGCTAAAGAAGAGTAATTTTTTTTTGCTCTGTAAAAGTAAGCTATATATTCCCAAAAAAGAGAAAGGTGATTAGTTACAAAAAATATGGCCAGTAGCCATTGAAAGAGAAAAGACATACAGTGGTTATAGAATTAGGCTGAGCTATAGAGGGCAGAAACAAAAACTCTATAGCCAGTTCTAAAATTTAATGTATCTGAGTATTGCATGGACCTTAGCAACAATACTCTCTGGGGACCTTCGGCTACCGTTCGACCATCTTCTATTCCTTTCCAGCCAAATTTGATTAACCACAATCGCAAGAATGGTTGCGATGGTGGAGCGGGTCTTCTGAGAAGTCAGATGAAGTAACCAGGTAACCAGTTCATGGAGAGCATTGGAAGTAGATTCCACCAAGGCAAACGAACTGCATGATTCCTGCCAAATAAAAGAGGAAAAGGGGCACTGGAGCAGCAGGTGTTCGTGCGATTCCGCAGCCGCAGTACAGAGACCACACATATCTGGCATGTCCATCCCAAAGGCAATGAGTCTATCTTTAGTTGGGAGCCTTCCGAGGAGTGCTCTGTAGAGGGTGAATGCGTATGAGGGCGGGATATGTCGATCCCAAACAACCGCATGCCAGGGCACTATCTCAGCCCGGGGGCGAAGCAGATGAAGGGCACCTGCAAAAGAGAAACCAGCATTCGAGGGGGTCCAAGAAACATTGAGAACGTCTCCGCGAATGGCCTCCCGCAAATTCATCCTAGCAGCCAACATCTTACGCCAATAAATAGAAGAAGAGGAGGTTGGAGAGTAATTCTAACATAGTTTTCTTAGGTAAAGAAGAGCCGTCTCCAACTCTCTCTCTCTCTCTCATTGCTTCGAAAAGTCCAATCTTTCCTTCAAACAGACCATACAGAGGCTGCAGTTGTCAGGACGTCATCTTTACATAATGATAGAGCATCGCCATTTGTCTGCCATTGGCACTCTACTTGGCGATATCTCTGCAGCCTGCACACTTCCAGTTCTAAGTAATCACGTAGAATCTGTCACGATCTGAACCACAAACAAAGTCGGAACAAATGAATGATTTGATATTTAAGGAGACGGGTTCGCTTGAGGAGGGCGGATTTGTTGGGTTATATGAAGGTAGTATGAATCGTATCTCGTCGACTTAGGTTGTAATATTGATTCGTTAAGGAGATGGATCCTCTGTTGTGTTAGGATTAGAGTAATATTAGGAATGGAAATAGTAATGGGACTGGAGTTTTAATCTTAATAGTAGTTGAGTTGTATTCTATTTATAGTCCTGTTAAGAATATGATTATGAGGTTGTATTTGGACTATACAAAGACGGGGTGGATGCATTCCCTTTACACCACAAGAAGAACAATGTAACCCAGAGAGGGGGAGAGAGAAAGAGAAGAAAGAGATGAGAGAGCGAGGGAACGGAGAGAGTTGTACTCATTATATATAGTGATCTTTCTTCTTCGGTGATTGCGAGAAGTGTTCGACCATCGTTATATCTATTTATTCTTTTCTTCATGTGCTTATGTGATGGTGATCGATTGCGCATCCGCATCCGTTTCTGTATCCGCTCCCGATGAAGTTCATCGTGTTCCCATCAACTGATATCAGAGCAGAATTGATATCGCATCTGTGCCTAACATGCTGTAGCTCCTGCGGCAGCAGAGCATCCACTCTCTTTCTCTTTCTGTAAACGGGGAAGAGGATGGAATAATAACAAATCCAGATTTTACTTAGTTTAATGTAAAAGAGATGCCTTCGAGAGGATTGGGTTAAGATAGCACGCATGGTCGGTGCTTGCGTGCAAGTTCCATTCAACCCACGAACAATCACTCTGTTCTTCCCCCTCTTCTTCTTCCTCGTCAAGAAGAGGCTCTCCTCTGTTCTTCCCCCTCTTCTCAGTCATCGTCAAGCTCCTCTTCTTCTTGGCATGGATTTACCTCTCCTCCTCCTCCTCCTCCTGCTGCTGCTCCCCGTCTTCCAGGCGCTCGTTCAAGAGTCCGCGGCCCTTCCCCTCCACCCAAACGCCTACCTTCAGATGACAGGTACCATTTAATACTCTCTCCTCTTTCTACGTTTTCAACGCTGAGATGCCGTGTGTACCTATAATTAACCTTTGCATGGTACCATATGTAGTGGGTATCATTTAATAGAACTTGTCGTTTCCTAACAGAAACTTCTTGATGAACCTCTTAATGGGCAGTAAATAATTTCTGCTTCCACTAATCCCTGCTTAATATCCGTTGATCTCGAGAAGGATCCAAACTCCGGCTCGACCTGTAATCCAAATGATATGTATTGCAGAGGCAACAGATCCTGCAGCAATTTGTCAGTCACTCCGCACCCCGTCGAGCAGAGTGGTTCTCCATCGGCCCACAGGCCTCTGTGTCGTCGGGGAACTTCACAGGGGTCTCCCAATCCTCGGTCCCTGCTCGGAATCCAATTCATGGCACCACACTCCTCAGGGCCTTCTCGTGATCGAAGGCGCCTACTTCTGCCTGCAGGCTTTCAGCAGCGGTCATGTTAATCTGAACACTGCTTGCTCGCCGCGCGATTCTGCGTGGCGATTCGTGCCGAATTCCGGCAAGATGCAGCTTGTGACAGTGCTGCCCAACGGCCGTGAACTGTGCATGGATGCTGCTCACGAGGAGGCGCTTTCTGCGATGCCTTGCAAGTGCGCGACCGGAGAGAGCGAGCCATGCGATCTCGGTAGCCAGTGGTTTGAATTGGTGGTCATGAACAAGCATGCGAGTCCTGGAACGTTCAATCTAATCTACAAACTTGCAGCTGTCTTGCAAGTTTTCAACTTGTAATGGATAGTGAATCCATCAGCTTTGAAGATGGGTTCGTGCTTGTTCTTGCAAGTGATTCGTCTTCGAAAAGATAACCAGTTCGATATGTTTTCGATTTGATCCAGATTGTTTTTTGCGTGGAATCTAATCTTTGGGTGACGTCTGTCAATCTATGAAGGGATGCCGTAGGGCATACACACCAATCTATTTGTTTTGAAGTAGACGAGGTTGTCGCATAATTGGGCCATGATGTGAAAATCCCTTTATTTATTTAGTTATTTATGACTTGGTTTAAAATATACTTACCATTGTGCATCGCATCTTATTCTTACTTTTGAGAATATATTTCTCCTATGAATCGAATTATTGAAAATACAAAAGCTGATAAGGGATCTTTCGTGGTATGTCAATATCGTCAATTAAAACAATAGATAAAATCTAGTCACGTAATATCAATCATAAATGCACAAATAATGAATTTTAATGTGGAAAAAACTCCAATATGAGGATAAAATCCACGGGATTGATTGCAACATAGAACCAAGCAATATGATCAAATTAGTCTTCTACGATAGCCTTACACAAAGGCATCCTACAATCACCAAAAATAGACAAAAGTAGATATGAGAAATAACAATAAATTGATAACTACGCTTCAAAATTGTTAAAAAAGATGTTAGAGAGTGAAGACTCCAAACATGTTAGAAATTGCCAAAGTGAATCACACTTTGATGGTCACAATAAAGGATAGGATAAAAGGGCCCCCAACTATATCTCAATTCCCAATTAGAGCCTCAGTCTTTAATTGTAACAAATAGGAGCCGAACTTCGAATTTAAGGGTTTAACGTAGACATTTAAGGATCACTGAAGCTTATGGAGGCATGTATTTCAGATAAAAATATAAGATCAAGCCCCTTTGTGTTACAATTGAAAAATGAGACCCCTAGTTGGGAATCGAGATTGATGACCTTTTTGCAACTTGCTGTAAAATTTAAGTTCTTATACGAACTTCATCCACAAGAGTTCTTTACTTGTGATTGTAACGGCGTCGGATTTCACCACTGTAGTAGACCATGCCACATGATTTTGAAACCTTGATTGCCATGAAACAACAATGCATGCATAAGTAGGTCATCAAATGGTTGAATATAAATCATCTACCATCGATATCACATACCATATTATAGTTTATATAATCCAAAATAAATGCTTTCGCTGTCCCAAAACAAAGACATGTGTTAAATACCATTGAGATTTTTCAAGATTAGTTTAGCTGCATTCCAATGTTCTTTTCTTAGATTTAAGATAAACATGCTGGCAACTTCAACAGAATGAGCATTGTTAGTCTAGTACACACCATAATATACATTAGACTTCTTGTGGTCAATGCATAAGGAATCGTCTCCATATCCATCTTTTCTTCTTTTGTCACTAGACTTTTCTTGGCGTTCAATCTGAAATATTCTTTAAAGGGTGCTCATGGGCTCGACCTCAATCTATTTTTCTTTTTGCACATCATGCATAGTCTCTTCATAGTATTCTAGCTTCCTATTGTCCGTCAAAAGAATAATCATGTGTAAGGTATCTTGTAAAGGGTTGCCTCTTCCTTGTAGATCAGTGAGGTGGATCTTCAGTGGAGGTAGAGACTACCTCTTAATTACTACTACAAACACATATCATTTCAATGTCTTCTTTTAAAGATCAGAAACCTCTTTATGAACTTCATTTGGAACTGCATTTAGTGGATGTTGTAAAGGAATATGCTCTACATGAACTAACTTATATTTATTTTGAAATGGAGCTTTTGATACAACATTGATGTCCTAATCCTCAAAATACTATATCTCAACTTCTCAGAAGCTTCTTCTGTATGATGTCATATAATCTGAAGCTAAACTCAACACATGTCCATATCCGACAAAGATACAGTGACTAGTCTTTTTGATTCCACTTTAGATCTCTCATTTGTTGGAACATACATAAAGGTTCTATAACCAAATATATGTAAGTGCTCAGAAGCACATCTTTTCCATACCAAATTCTATCGGGGATATCTTCATCCTAAGTAGTGTATGGAGACATGTTGATTACATTAGAAGCAATGTTCAAAGCTTTACCTTAAAAGGAACTGTGTTGCTTTACCTTATAAAGTAGGCACTTGACTCTCTCCATGAGATTCCTGCTCATCCTACCAACAATTTCATAAAACAGAGGAGTCCTCAATGGAATCTTTTGATGTCTACTCCCATGTGAACACAATACAAGCTAAAGGGTCTCGCATACTCTCCCCAATTAACGATGCACACATGCTATAACTTCATTCATGTCTGCCTCTCCATGATTACATGAAAGCCTTTGAACACACCAAGGACCCGACCTTTGCACTTCGGAACATAAACTCATAGCTTCTTAGAAAATCATCAATGAATATTAAAAAATAAAGTGCATTGTTGATAGAGCTAACTTTCACAGGACACATGAATCTTGGTAAACCAACTCAAACAAATGTGCCTTCCAAGAGAGTAGGTTGCTTTTGAATTTATCTATCAACTGTTTTCTGATCAGTTAATGTGCACATCTCTCTATCTTTTACCTATAAGACCGAAAGAAGATTCCTTATGATCAATGTGAACATATCCTTCTCCCTTGTATGGTAGAGACCAATGTCTAAACTCAATTAAATTGCCATCATGGATTGCGTTCATTGTAATCTTGAAAATTGATGCCTTCATAATACAAAGATTGTTGTTACGCTTCTTACCTTGAGTGCAAGGGTAGTCTTCCAGTGTCCATCAATAAATATGTTACGCTAACCTTCATTAAGTTTTCCCATTTATATTTTGGCTTCGAAAGGATTTCATTCATTCTATAAAATGATGTTGGCCCTGCCAATAACATTAGATAAGAAATTTTTACACATATTAAATATATCAAAATAACCAGAAGTATAAGATGGGAAGAAGTGCATTTTGAAGGTCACGTGTAGAGTTGAACAACTGTCCACTAGCCAAAAAATGTTATTCAAGCTGCATTCACCATGTCCATATCATCCACGACGAGAAAATCATGCTCAACAACGATGGCAACAACAATCTCATTCTTATTGTTCCTTTCTTGCTTTTCCCATATATTCTTTTTTAGTTCGAAGCAATATTTCTTGATATGAACTTTCTTCCCATGATGATGATACTCCAAATCTTTGTATGTGGATATGGACTTGCTTCTATTTTGATATTTTCCTTTATCTGGCATGAATTTAATTCTTGCCATGTTTTCCATGATCAAAACTGCTAATTGTGATGAAGAATCTTGAGATCTTCTCATCTCTTCATTGCTAACCTAAACTTAAGTATTTTTAGGGAAATAACACCATTATGTGCAAAGGTATTGATAAAAATCGAAAAGCCTCTCAACTACTGAGAAGAGTAACATTGTGCTGAAATCTTCCTCTTCGAATTTGATGCTAGAAATCTAACTTATAGTACTTAGTATTCCTTTAGTTCATTTGGAATAGAAGTATTGTCCTTGAACTTCAACTACATGAATCTCCTGAGTAGAATCCAAAGCACACATGTTCTCCAAATTGGATCAAAGTGTTCGTGCATGAGTCTTCTTCTGAATGTGATTGCATTTTCATCCATAATTTGTCTCTTAAATATGCGAACATGCTCATGTCAGAACTCACATTCTTCTTATCTCTTGATTCAATCTTTTATGTGATGAAAACTTAAAAGTGCATGATCTTCATCACTATCAAGTTTTTCGTTTATATTTTTGCCATAACTTGTAGTTGTCCCCATTTAGGATGATCATCCTGCTTGTGTTGTAGTCCATTCATCAGCCATCGTTGCTCTGATACTACTTATTAAGAATTGAAACCTTTATAGATTGACTTGTAAAAAAATACAAAGTTAAAAAGTAGATTATGCATTGCATGTCATATTCAAGATGATTGCAACTACATATAAAATCACATTACAGAATATCAACCACGCATGCGCTAAGAATTTTAACGTAAAAAACCCTCAATGTGAGAGAAAAAGACCATGATTGATAGCAACCCAAAACTAAGTAATATGGTCAAAGCAGTTTTTTTTGTGAGGGGCTTACACAAAGCTAACCCTCTATATAGTGGTACAAATCAATAAATAATGTACAAAAGTAGAGAGGACAAATAGCACAAGTTGATAACTCTACTTACAAAATAGAGGAGAAAATGGTTGGAGAGTAACATCTTCAAAGACCGCTCCTATTCTATAGTTACATATACCTTATTCTCTCCTCCACTCCCTCTGAGTCCTTTCTTGTGTTCTAAGAGCTTAATTGTAAATCCAATATTGGATGTTGCCAATTCAGGTCTCCTTAGGAAAACGATTGATCTCTAAATTAGATCATCTTCTTTATGGATGGGTGACTACCTAATATTTTTGATTAAGTATATCTTTGGTTTTCTAGAAGATCCACAGGGTGAAATTTATTAATTGAGAATATATAGAGCTTGAGGCTTCCCTATTCCGATTTCTAAGTTCTCTCAACCATACTAGAACATGATTCTACCTTCTAAAACATAAAAAAAAACCTTTGACAGTACTACACATCTTGGATAAATATAAGAAACATGGTAGGAATACGTAGGAACTGACAATGAAGTGTATATATTTGTTAAATTTATAGAAGTTGAGATCTTCGTTCTGGAAAATATCAGGTAAGTTTGCTCTCTTTAGCTGTGATGGTAATAAAATGCAAACGTAGATAGCTATATGAAGATTTTATTTGAAATATGCATCGACAAATGACACTCGTAAAGAAACAATTTGACTCTATGATTTTGATAAAAAATATTGATAGATAAATTTTTTGTAAAACCATCTAAGTTTGAGAATCCAAACCCAACACAAGGCATCATTGTTGGTAATTGGATGGTTAGTCATACTTCAAGGAAGCACATGCAAAAGAAGAGCACAATTTGATGGTGACTAATAACCTTTACCCAGAAAAGGAAAATTACTACAAAGAAAAAAAGTACAACTCTCTCCATTTTCTTAATCTATTCCTCTTTTCTATCCATCTCTCAAAGTGTAATGAACTAGTGACTCCATTCATCTATAAAGATCCAAATATAAGAATCTAGTCCTATTCTTATAAAGACTTTCTATAAGATACAACTCTATTCATATAAGGACATGGCTTTGATTATTCTAAAACTCCTAATCCTAATAGTCTCTACTCTAAATTGAATTCCATTATGATGCCAATGTCTCTTGAGTCTATATTGGTCTATCGTCGTCATCTGCAAGCCCATCTTTATAGTAAACACACCTTTGAGTGCACATCTATATCGAGATGCCCTCACCAAGCCTTCTCTTAGGCATGTCTATACAGCTCGACACCACACCTCCTGACATGACAGCATGCATCCCTCATGACCACAAAGCCATGCCACAATGCTCATGCAAAGCGAAGCATGCTCGCTTCATCTTCTTGCTTGCTCATTTAATAGTGAAGTCCATGATTTGTTGCTCTTATCTTTTACTACATGGTTCAATTTTGAAATAAAATGAATCAACAACATGGAAGCAAGAAACTACATACAAGAGGAAGCCCATGAAGCGATAACATGCCTAAGCAATAACATTTAGAGACAAACTCGAGCTCTATCACATGTTGAGTTCCCTTTTTTAAGACTAATCGCCACGCTTATCACCTCCAACCATGATATGCTACTCACACTCCTTAATAATTCAATGATAATTCGATGTTCTTGTGAATCAAGCATTACTAATAAAATAAGAATATTTTCAGTTATAGAAATGTGTATCCAACTCTTATGACATGGTGAATCTCTTGATTTGCCATTTAGATAGTGTTGTCCTCACACGTCTTGTGTATGTTGAGAACATAAGATAGAACATGTTTAGTCTAAGTAATCATCCACAAACTGACTTTTTCTCTTTCAATGCCGCTTCAAATCTCCTTCACTAATTGTAGAGGAATCCTCTTGATTTAAGTCCCTCCATCTCTTTTTCCTCTTGCATGTCCTTGATAATAAAAAAAATCTTGCAACTCTCATTGTCATAGTAAGAGAAAATGATGCGACAATTTGACATAGATCGACCTTTGACCATGATCTCCCTTAATCTAGAACATCTCCTCTAATTAATAACAAATGAGTTTCATCATTTGTTGCCCCATTGTTGATCTTCTCATTTATAAGAAGTCAAGCAACCATCTCAT
Organism: Ottelia alismoides; assembly: GCA_037367405.1. Taxonomy (NCBI): domain Eukaryota; kingdom Viridiplantae; phylum Streptophyta; class Magnoliopsida; order Alismatales; family Hydrocharitaceae; genus Ottelia; species Ottelia alismoides. The sequence continues at coordinate 194,154 of JAZKJV010011390.1, read as the reverse complement.
CCGATGTGAGAGTCTCCTTTCCTTATAGCAACAACATCATAATATAATCATTTAAAGTTGGAATAATCATATCAAGTTGGAAGAAAGTTCAACATGATCAATGCTTTGTCCCTCTCCTTGAATAAGGACTCTCTTATCTTAACTTCTCCTCAAGAGGGTAAACTCATCATCCTGCTTAGTCATGTTGAAAGCCAAATGCACCTAAAACTGTATCCTGATATTCATCCTTAGACCATATAACTCAATAACATGTTTGCAAAAGAGTTGAATACATATCATCACTCGAGTTTATTCCGGCATCTGCGGGATCAATGAGGTTGATGACTTTAGAAAGAGTGTTATCCTTCAAGAAATAGTGTATTGGACTTTGCAATATCCTCACACCTTCTACTATCTATACACCATCTTTTTCTCCTTTATTTTGTACCATCAGGAGAGCTTTCACAAACATACTTTTCACATGTTAGTGCCATAAGATGCAATGATTATTTTTGTTTAAGGACTTCACATAAAAATGACAACCCTTTCGATAGGAACGGGGACATGAAATCTACATCTCATGTGATTTTCCTCTACCATGAGTGATTACATAAACCTTGATTAAATTACATCTCTCCATTCACCTGAAACACAACGAAAATCCATAATGATTTGCATTTTTTTCAAATCGAACCCTAGTCCTCCCAACTCATATAGTTGAACATGGAGCATGTCAAAACATTTGTATTGATTTATGAATTTTTGTAGTCAAAATTTGGAGACTAAAGGATTTTGTATAATTAGCCCTATAACTGAATATATAGAGTGCACTTTGATGAAAGCAGTGGTGAAGGAATCAAGGTTCAGAGATGACGATAACATTCAAAAGAGAGAATCTTTTAGATACTTGGGATCTACTTTGAAAATGATGAGGAAATCGATGGAGATGTTACAAATAAAATAAATGTAGGTTGGATAAAGTGAAAAGGAACCTCGTCTGTTCTTCATGATAATAAAATTCCTTTGAAAATAAAAAGGAAGTTTTACAAAGCAACAGGGAGACTTGCTATGCTATATGGATTTGAATGTTGGCCTATGAACCATATATATGCGCGGAGATTGGCAATAGCAGAAATGAAAATGCTAAAGTGGATGCGTGGATACACGTGTAAAGATCGAATTCAGAATGATGCCATTAGAAGGAAAGTAGATGTAGCTTCGATCGAGGATAAGATGAAAGAAAATCGCTTAAGGTGGCTTGGTCATTTACAAAGGAGGTCAGGTGATGCACCAGTGAGGAGATGCGAGTTTTGAGATGTTGAGCCGGCTAAGAGAGGGCGAGGAAGGCTCAAGAAGTGTTGGAAAGAAACTATACGAAGGGGTCTTAAATTTTTTGGATCTAAACCCAAGAATGACACAAGATAGATCTGAATGGAGGCAAAGAATCCATATAACCAATCCTACTTAGTGTGGGAAAAGGTTTTGTTGTTGTTGTTAGAATTTGGATGCTCCCGGTTTCAATGACATATTGCAACCATCGATTTTATTTCTTTGCGCAACCGACTCTCCGTGAATAACATCTTTATTTGGCTTCCTTGCATGCTACTCTTGTTGCTAGCAATCGTTAGAGCAATCCTTCGACAAGTCTCATCTCTTCACACAACCATTTGACTCCTCCAACTTGCCCCTCTTGTGAGCATAAAACATCGAGAAGTTGTATGGTTCACACCTAGCAAAATAGAAAAAAGCACATCTTGGCCATACAGTAGGCGACCGTCAAAGAAGCTCGCAATGGAAAGCGATTGTCTTAACCATGGTTTAATTCGCAGACGTAGTTAGTTTGTATTCATCTCAAAGTCGTCAAAATTTCCACGTCTCTCCTTCAACTAAATGATAGAAATTAGAATAATATAATAATAATATTCTTCACCTCTTACGGTATCTACCCAGGAAAGGAAGAAGCATGGACAACCTCGCCCTCCTCCCTCCCTTGGCGGCGCTCTGCTCCAACCTCCTCCTCCACCACCCAACCGCCGTCCAGGGCCCACCCGCGCTGCGTCCCTACAACCTCATCTACCATCCCCCCACCAGCACCTGCGTCCTCACGTCCGCCGGCCACTCCCCACCCGTACTCGGCCCCTGCCGCCTCTCCGACCGCTGGTACTACACCCCGCAGCACTTCCTCATCATCAAGGGCACCTATTTCTGCCTACAACCCGCCGCCACCAACGGCGAACCCGCGCGACTCCGTGTCGCGTGCTACCCGGAGGACTCCCAGTGGGAGCGGGTGCCTGGTTCCGCCGGGTTGAGACTGGCGACGGGGGACGGGAAGCTGTGCTTGGACGTGGGGCCCGATGGGAGCGCGGTGGTGACCAGTCCCTGCGCGGGGATTGGGCGTGGGGAAGGGCAGTGGTTCGAGATCCTCGACGTTGGCAAGGATGGGAGGGTCGTCGGCGAGCCTCAGAATTAGGGCCAGCAGCTGTTGGTGATAGATACTACGAGAAATATGATAATATTGGTTTCATGAAGACCATATCTGTATACAGTGATCACCTTTCCTAGGATCCTCTTGCTGTTAGCGAGCACTTCATTGCTTATATGTGCTAACCCTGTTATCTAATCAGGGTCAATAACTTCAGTATTTCCTAGAAGCAATGTGAATAACAAAATAAATAACAAATCATGCAACCACTAGGTTTACATAGAAGCGAGATTGCAATTCGTCAGTATCCCTCGAATTATCCCTCTTTAATCAGCTGTTTGTCCCTTATCTGTACTCGTGGCGTCAAATTGCGTTTTAACAAGTAAATTCCACCCACTGCTACATTGATTACAACTCTTGCTATCCGCGCCATAGGCACGCTTTAAGTGCGAGGAAATGAATGATTCAAAAGAGAGAATATCGAGCAACTCTTCTACCCGTAATCGCAAATTTCATGTTACACTTACCTGTTTCCAAGATCAACTCCCAGAGAGGACGCCGCGGGATTGTTTGTTCGGATGCGCCATTACAAACTTTATCCTTATCCCAGAGTAATAAGACTACAACTATTCACAATTATATATTAAGCAAATTGCTCGCTGCAAGGAGGAAATAAACATTGAAACAAATCACCCATTACATCTGCATTACATTCATAATTGGTTCGAAGTTTTTTTTTTAAAAAAATAAGGCAGTCGAGGAAAAGAATAACTGTTTATTAACATGCCGGTTACTAAATTCTGATATTTCTAGCACGCGAAACAAAATATACAACCTGAACACTAATAAGTATGAACAAGTGGCCCAGGTCCACCTATGACCAAGCTGACACAATGACTAGCACTAATAATCAGCATAGGAGATCACTTCAATAGAGCTTGATTCTTAGCTCGACAGGTTTCCTGCAGATGGGGCAATTATTCACTATCTGACCGCACACTCGACAAGTCTGCAGGAGAAAAATCCAATCATGTAAGAATGTAACCAACAAATGTACTACATGTTTGCCAATAATAAAGAACATCCAAAGAAATCCCTGCCTCCAGTAAGTCCAGATTCGACTCCATCGTATGTTCGAAATTCATATTTTTGGGATATCTATTTTTATATTAGAAATGTCCACAAAAAATACAAAGAGTGATGAAACTGAAAAAAAAAACATGTCCAGGTCAAAAAGGAGACAATACATCCTAAATTAGCCAATGAAAGAATCACGTCATACTGAAAAAATGACAGGGGGGTATTGAGGAAAGATATGACTCTTTCTGCTCGCTCTTAGCCTCCCCTTTTTTGAAAAATTCTAACCCACATGTGATGACCGCATGCTCAAGAGTTGGTTGTGAACCGCCACTAGCGGCTGCGCGAGACTGCAACCTAGGGGCATGGGAGGTGAGGGCTGACTAAGGGTTACAAACCTACACAAACCTCCGTCTGGAGGGGAATCAAACCCGCCGAACAGAACCATTCTGAGGGAAGCCCTCTCCCACCCAGATCCTTCTACTCTCTCGTGTTCCCCAAATCGCAGGCGAGACGAGCGTATTACTTAAATTAATATGCCGAAGGACCATTCATACATCTCCCACTTGACTGAGTATCGTGGAAGGATACTGACTCTTTCTGCTCGCTCTTAGCCTCCCCTTCACTTTCTTAAAGATCCCACATGCAGTTAAAGTTGTTTTTCCATTCAGTCACCTTTGTGCTTCTCCAGCTTGCACAGTGCATACCTGCTTGGAATTATAGACCAAGCAGCTGTCTACCAGTTTTAGACAGCATCTTCTCCTCCAGCACCAACTTTACTTCTTGACCTTTGTGATTATGTCAATAAAACATTGTGAATCCCCCACCACATTATACTACTCTTAAAGTCAAAACACGGTTCCCTCCTTTTGCCACATATTTCAATCAATGCCTCAGATTCAATAGGTTAACCACTTTGCAGTATATGTAGGAGCTCAACTGTCGAGCAAAATCCTTCGAAAAAATTAAAAACTCGCCAACAGAGGAAAATGTAGGTAAGAGCCTAGAATAGACCCATTTTGTTGTAGTTATCTAAGCTTTTAGAAGGAACTGAGCTAGAAGCATTGTCCACCCCTATCGAACTAAAATTGCATCTGATATGATAACTTGATTTTTTGGGGAGAGATTCCTCATTCGTACATTAAGCTGTAGTTTTATCCTTAGTACAGTGGAAATGTTCTCCTTATCCAAGGGTTTTTTTCGAACTACATCATATCTTACATTTAAATCCTTGTGCGCTTGGTGACTGTTTTCCAAAGATAACTAATTCATTGTCATATTTATGATCGGCCCTTAGAACACTACTCGCATTGTGAGTCATGATGGCACTATCCTATGCCTGGTGTGGGCAGTTGTAGAAGTTTGAAAAGTCCTCTCCCCCTCTCTCTCCGATCGTAATGAGTTGATCTTATAGCTAAGTGTGACTGGCTTATCTATCTTCATTATGCAGACGATATGCTTATTGGTATAGGTAGCGGTTGTGGTTCAGAACTAACCTTTATATATAACGCATTGATAATGTCATTTGATTTTCCTTTGTTGTTTGGAACCCTTAGGAAATTAGTTCTCGGCAACCTTCTTAGTGTTTATAACATTGATACCTTCAAGCCAGAGAGATTCCATCACAAGGACATTGATGATACTGGAACCATACATGAATGAGCAGTGTCCTCCCAGGAGGTCACCTTCCCATGCCTTCTATGAAAGTTGAACACCAGTTTCATAATTTGTAGGGTCACCATCCGTCCATGGAGTCCTGGGGACATTGCGTATCAACGTCGTGCAGCATAGATCTTGTAAATGGTAGTCTTGTATGCAGTTCTCTTCTATTAAAAAAATTATACAAGCATATAGTAACGCTTCTTTAAAATCTTTTTCATTGCGAAATTAGTTTTTATATTTGAAATAGAGACGAATGTGATATTGTTGTTGTATTATCAGATATGGTGCATATAACAACGCTTATCCGTTGTTATTTTTCAAAAGAATGCTCATCGCTAAATTTTTAGTTATATATTTAACAACCGACAGGTTTTACAAAAGGTCACTATAGACCCATTTTGCTGTAGTGTGTTACAGGTGGGTATTTTCTAGAACCAGACTGTTGGAAGCAAGTTGAAATTAAGCTACCTTGTCCAGGAATCAAAGGACCTTATTTTTTATGTAGGGCAACGTAAAAACCATTTCTATCCATACAACGAGAATATCACACTTTTAGAATGCGGTAGGGATGTCACACTTCTTGAAAGCGAGCGTCCAATTGATATTGGCATCGCATATTGTAAATGTGATATGAGCTGGGATCATTTACAATATAACATATTTATAAATGCAGTATTGTCCGTTTAATCTTTGGATGTAGGTCAGTGTACTCTCTGACACTAACATTGGTGTACCTTGGTGGATAGAAAACCATAACAACTGGACTCAAAATAACGAAAACGATAACAACTAGTCACCGCTAGAATTCTGTGCTTCCCTTCCTCTCCAGTGAGGACTTTCCACGTAGGCGTGCCTTGTATGTGTTATTTCGTATAACTTATGTAAAAGCCAATACTATTATGGATTATTAACATCATGGAGATTTTTCGAGTATGCATGCCTACTAAGGGTCAAACTAGATTTTAGTGTCGAGGACCTTTGCTTCATATGAGGCATTCTATACAGAATGCCTTGTGGTTCTATAACACTTAAAGGCAACATATTTGCACCTACTTAGGTGGGGGTGGTTTTATGTCGAGTCGCCGGGCAGTGAAGAAAGGGAATGGCTAGTGACTTCATCGCTTTGCCAGCAGCTACAAGATTTTCAAATAAGCAAAGACTGAAGGATTTCTCTCCAGACTAAGGTCTAGCCATGCATGTGAATTGGGGGCTCGAGTGGTCATTGCCTGCGGTTGGCATTTGGCAACTTGACATTGCACTCAATTGTTTCTTCTCATTCATGGCAGGAGGATGATTCACTAAAGGCATGCATTTGTAGGCTGTTGGACCAACAATATGTCACTGGGTATCGACGAACTAGCCCCCAATGGACCAAGACCTGCTGCTGGGTTGTGATCTGCTTTGTATATTTTCCTCACATCTTGGTTGAGGTAGCCTACTACAGGGATGGCGCCGAAGTTGAAATCATGTGGTTGAAGCATGCAGATTTCAACTAGGGATCTGGACGATACAAATACCTTTCGTCGTCTGTTGAGGCTAAAAAGGATATTCTTTAAAGATGGGCATGTTATATTAATGGGACAAAGAAGTAGCCAGTATGGTGGATCCTTTGTCAGATAAATGGTGCTTATAAAATAGTCAAATCAATACTTGAATCATTCAACTTTGTACACATAAAGATGGTCTTAATTTTCGAAGGAGAAAACCGGAAAGGACATGTAGCTGATCTCAAAAAGAATGAATGAAGCAAAAGAAAGAAGTTTGTATCTTTCATCTCATGAGGGAGATTTACAACTTTCATCAAGGTGTCAGTTCCAATCCATGTGGAAGATTTGGAAAAGCATAGATGAAACAATGGACTTGCTCTACAAGTCAGCATCTCATCTCAGAAAGAGAATGAAAGAATTCGACCTTTGTGTATTTGGGAGCTCTTAACCTTGAGTAGAAGATTATAAGTGTTATTCATTTCTCATGTAGATGGGTAAATGGATCCTTACAAGATCCATTTATCACATCCAGAGTTCAGTCCTACATCTACCAATGGTGGGACTTGGAGAGTCTGTGGATGTTGTTAAGAAATAGAAAGCGGAAGCGGAATCAGAGAAATAAAGCTAGAACAATAAGAACAAAGATTTAACGTGGAACCCTACTCCGTGAGGAGCGGGATGAAACCACGAGAGAAGCCCTCAAAGGGGCATGTTATGCGTTGCACTTTCTCAATTGATACAGGAGGTCTGGGGCTCTTTATACAGCCTCTCCAGAGCCTCCAAGTCCCACCACTGGACAATGTGGGACTAAACAACTGGATGGAATAAATGGATCTTCTCCAGGATCCATTTACCCTGCTACAACTTATGACGCACATAACAAATACTTCAACACTCCCCCTCAAGCTGGAGCATGTAATGCTCAGCTTGGACAAACAGAAAGAAACTCAACTCACGCTACAAGACACTACGAACAATATCAACCCAACGCGCACAACTGCTGTTGTCGAGGACATTGCTTCTCATGCCGTGCAGGTGAGGAGGACGAACGAGATGGAGTGTGAGTCTGTTGAATCTCCTCGTCGGAGAGCATGCGCTCTGAACTGTGCCTATCAGAGTCGCTGCAACTGGAAATGGGTCTCCTCGTCGGAGTACTCTGGCCTGCCACAATAATGTGGACAACTGCACCATCTCTGAAAAGGGCCTAACTGAAAAGGAGCCGTGGTTGTGCAATTCTCGTCGGAGTCCACGGTCGCTGGAGAATGGAGTCTGAAATAAGTCTCCTCGTCGGAGAACTGGGTCTCTCCCATCTGACTCAGAGAATGGTACATTGCTCTGGTGTACCTATGATACCACATGAAAACCCTTGCCAACATGGCATAGGGAATGGTCCTCTACTCTGGAGTCCCTATGGCTCACATGAAAACTCTGGTCGAAACAACAAGAATGGATGGGGGGACCATAACAAAAGATGGCAAACATGTGCACATCTGAAAATGACCCCAAACATATGCGTGTCTGAAAACGAGTCTCACTCTGGAGATCTCGAAAATGGGCCTCAACATGGAGTGCATCGAACTTGGACTCTGACCAATCTGAATGTCGAGTCTGAAATTGGACATCAAACTGGGACTCGGAATCTGAACTTCGAGTCTGGAATTGCGCATGAAGAATCTTCATCTGAAAAATTGTAGAGTCTGAACAATCAACTGTCAGGCCTGGAGAATCTCTGAATCTGGCATCTGAATCTGGATCATGGAACAGACATGTGACTCTACATAATACTCCCCTTTCTCCCATACTTGTTGGAAAAATGACATCGATCAAGTTGGGAGAAAACAAAGAAAATATGGGGGTAAAACTTGAACATTCACAAAAATTTCTTGCGTCTCTCCTTTTTCTTTAAATAGCCGCCAATTTTTTTATCGGCTTTTGCAACTCAATTTTTTTTTTGAAATTGCATACGACTTTCCTTTTTACGCAGCCTTTTTTTTCAACAACGTACGTCTTTTTATTGTACACATCTTTTTTTTCAAAAACTATACTTCCTTTTTTCGATAGCATACGATTTTTTTTATGTACACGTTCTCCTTTTTTCAGGATTTTTCTTAAACATTGCGGACTCCCCCTTTTCTTCCTTCTCCTTCCCTTTCTCTCTTTTTTTTAATACAACCTACGTCTGGGCTCTCAAGCAAATAACCAATATATATATTATAACGTTGAGCCCCGATTAGGGTTCCCCGTACTAGGAATCCCTTTCATCACGTGCCGCTATCGCCCTTTGGAGATCTCGATTTCTTCCTTCGAGAAAACCCTCCCTCATGGGGTTTATTTGTGTCACCGATGGGTGAAGCCCCCTGCCAGGGTTCAGCCGCTGCGAAGTCCTCCCCAAGGAAAGGAGATTCGGCTCCAGAGATCGCCGCCTGAAGCTCGCGTAGTGGACTAGAGATTGCGCGCGGAGAGAGGAGTTGCACCTCTGCCTAGGCGCGAAGGAAGAGGGTGGCGCCTGGATTCCTGCTTGATATCGATCGGAGATGATGCCCGCGGCATCATGGAGGAGACACACGGCGGAGATTTCGTTGGTGGAGAGATGCGCCGATGGTGGGATGGCGCCGCCTGCTTTAGGGCACGTCTGGAGAGAACATCACCACAAGGACATCCCCTACGCGCCTAGAATCGTTGGAGCAACATCGGGCTCGCGCAGGAGATCTGGAAGGGCTACGTGCGGGCTTGGAGGGTGCATGCACTGGGGGTGTAGGATGCAACTAGGGCTCGTGCAGGAGCTCGAGGCGATGAGGCTTATCGCCCTGGAAATCTGCGGTTGTGCTTGGTATTGGAAGAGGCATGAGATCTGCCGCCGATAAGATTGCGCAGGGAGATCGGATTTCCAGCGATATGAAGGTGCGACAGGGGCTCCTGCGCTGGAGAACTTGAAGATACCAATGCCGCCACTGGATCTGGAGTAAAAAACTTCAGGAACATTCAAAGTTTAGGGTTTTAGAAAAACCCTATATTTCTCGTGCAGAATCACGAACAGATCTGCTCTCAACTGTTTAGGCTCGAACCTAGGGTTTTAATAGAACGCTTGAATTCTTGAATCAGAATATGAATAAGCAAGAAATGAATCCATTGAATCTCGAAAAATAAGAACATGAAAAACCTCGAGAATCGAACCCGCTCTGATACCATGTTAAGAAATAGAAAGCGGAAGCGGAATCAGAGAAATAAAGATTGAACAATAAGAACAAAGATTTAACGTGGAACCCTACTCCGTGAGAAGCGGGATGAAACCACGGGAGAAGCCCTCAATGGGGCATGTTATGCATTGCACTTTCTCAATTAATACAGGAGGTCTGGGGCTCTTTATATAGCCTCTCCAGAGCCTTCAAGTCCCACCACTGGACAATGTGGGACTAAACAACTGGATGGGGTAAATGGATCTTCTCCAGGATCCATTTACCCTGCTACAACTCATGACGCACATAACAAATACTTCAACAGGTGCTATATAAGAAGCCCTAAACCTCCTGTATCCGATGAGAAAATGCAATGCATACATCAGCCTTTTGGGGCATTCTCCCGTGGTTTCATCCCGCTCCTTAAGGAGTAGGGTTCCACATTAAATTCCCGTGTTCTTAATTTTCTTATTCTTTTCTCTGATATGCTTCCGCATTATATTTTCTAACATGGTATCAGAGCGGATTCGACTGTCGAGGATTTTAAGTTCTTTATTTTTATTCGAGATTTGATGATTATTATTGTTGTTCAAGTTCTGTCCAAGTTCTAGGTTTCAATTGAAACCTTAATTTTTGGAAGATCCCTGCATCACCTCCCCTCCCATTGCAGTTCCCAATTGGTGGGCAGCACCAGCCCCCCTCTTAAGCGGTGAACCCCGCAATCCTCCAGCATCGCGCACCTCCAAGGCATCTCCTGCAGGCGGCATGTGCCTCCATCCGCGAGCCCTAATCCCAGGGCTCCACCTCCAAGTCGCATCTCCAATCTATCCTCTTAGGTGGCACATCCGCTCCGCAGGAACCCTAGCCAGAGGTCATGGCAGCGCCTCCATCGCCTCCATATCTGAGACCTGGCATCTGCTGGAAGAAAAACGAAAAGTGATTTATTCCTTGAGCCCTAAGCTCTCTTATATAGGGAGAGACCTATGGGCAAATTGCATATAATAGACGAAAGAACTAAAAATATGTAAAGCAATGTGGAAACATAAAATATCTCGACACTCCCCCTCAAGGTGGTACATAGATATCTATCATGCTCAGCTTGGACGAACACTTCTGGAAGGGCCCTCTAAGTAGAGCTTTGATGAAGATATTTGTAGTTTGGTCCCCTAAACTAACATGTGATGTACGAATGAAGCCCTTCTGAATCATGCCACATGTATAATGGTAATCTACCTCAATATGCTTTGTCCTCTCATGAAATACAGAATTATACGCAATAAATAGTGCAGCCTGATTGTCACATTCCAGCGACATTGGAAAAGGAACATCTGTATGTAAATATGTTAGGACAGCTCTAACCCGCATAATTTATGTACATGCTTGTGCCATTGCTCGATACTCAGATTCAGCACTAGATCTAGCAACAACAGTTTGCTTCTTACTCTTCCATGAGACGAGAGACTCTCCAATGAATATAGCAAACCTTGATGTGGATTTCCTGTCCTTGGGACACCCTGCATAATCTGCATTTGTGCATGCATGATGGTCATAGAATCACTCTTCTTAAATAGCAGTCTTGCACCCGGTGATGACTTGAGGTATCTCAGTATCATTTGTATAACATCCATATGAACTTGGCGAGGTTGCTCCATGAATTGGCTCACCTGACTGACTGCAAATGAAATATCAGGTCTAGTAATGGTAGCATAAAGTATCTTCCCGACCACCTCTCTATATCTTCTTATGTCCACTTCGTCAATATCATCATAGAGCTTTATGCTTGGATCCATGGATGTAGTCGTCGGTCGACATCCAAGCATCCCCGTGTCACTCAACAAATCGGTGACATACTTTCTCTGAGTCATCACAAGCCCCTTTCTATTTCTGGCAAATTCCAATCCTAGAAGGTATCGTAGAGCTCTTAGATCCTTGGTAACAAATTCATGACCCATAAATTCTTTTGCCCTCTTTATTCCTTACATATCATCTCTTGTAATGAGTATATCATCAACATACATCGTAATCAAGGTTGCAGAAAGCGGTCGTTGGTACTCGGTCGGTGGGGTCACTGACTGAAGATTAATCAGCAGTCCGGCGACTAATCGGATTTAGTCGACCATTAGTCGGTTTTGATTTTTTTTAATTTATTTTTAATATATAAATCATTTTTTATACATATATTTTTATATATTTGTAATATAAATCATTTTTTTGTACATATGTTCTTATATATTTGCATAGATTTGAACATTTTCTATACTATTATAATGAAACAAAAGGAGTAATTAACTTTAAATATAACACTAAGCATATTAGAACAGGTTTGATTTAAAAAAAGGAAAAAATAAAAAACCTCTAGTAAAAGTCGGCCGAGTAGTCGGGTTGACCTACTACTGGTCGACTAGGCCTAGTCGAGTCGGATACCCCCTCGACTCGGATAGTCGGACCGACTAGTCGGCCTAGTCGGCCGACTTTTACAACAGTGACCGTAATAGCAGTAATGCCCCCGAATGTCTTGTTTAAAGAGAGTGATCTGCATTCGACCGTTTGAATCCTTGTTTTGCAAACAATTCTAAGAGCTTTTGGAACCATGCCCTAGGACTTTGCTTAAGGCCATAAATAACGACAATGTCAGCGAGACAATACACTGTGCGTGATTGCAACAACTCCATGCAATGGTGGCATCATTGAGCAGAGTAGATTTATACACGAGGTACGGTTGCATGAGAGAGAAGCGTGATGACAACGCACAGTGTATCAGCTCCAGAGGATGGGAGGTGACGATGTTATGAAGCCCTAGACGAGTTTTGAAATGGGCTTCTCCCTTCATTTCTGAAGACCTAGACAAGTTTTGAAGTTGGGTTCTTCCTTTGTGTGTGTGCGCACATGCATGAGCACGTACGTATACATGTTTGTGTATGTGTGTGCGTGCATGTGTAAGTGTGTGTCTGTGTATGCGTGTTTGTGTGTATGTATCTATGTATGTATGTGTGTGTGTGTATGTATTTGTACACATACACGCATACTTGTAAAGCCCAATCAAGTGGGCTGCTGTTGCCTTTAGAAAAGGGGGGGGCAGATTCCAAAAAAAGAGGGTGAAGGAACAAAAGTAACAAAGGGCGGGGGGCGGGTCTGCTGCTGCTGAAAAAAGGCCAAAAAAAATAAGGGTGGATTATTGGTGGGATTTATGCCCTGTTTCTTTTATTTTAGTCAAAATTTCAGACTTTACATGTTACAACTATTGCATTTACGAAAAAAAGAGCAGAAAAAAAAGCAATGGATGATACTAAAAGGGAAAGCAAATAGACCGTTTAAAAAAATGTTGATGGAAAAAAAAGAGAGCAGCCATGTTCCGGAAAAAAAAGAGGAAGCTTGAGACATTAAAAAAGAGAGAAGATAAGATAGAAGGAAGAGAAGGATGACGGTTGAGAAACAAACGAGAGAAAAGGAGGGGAGAAATAATAACAACAACAATAAAGCCTTTTCCCACAATTAAGTAGGGTCGGCTACATGAATTTTTCGCCTCAATTCAGATCTATCTTGGATCAATCCTGCACTTATATCCACAAAACTAAGATCCCTTCGTATATTCTCTTTCCAACACTTCTTGGGCCATCCTCTCCCTCTCTTAGCCGGCTCAACATCCCAACACTCGCATCCCCTAACTGGTGCATCAGTTGATCTTCTTTGCAAATGACCAAACCATCTTAAACGGTTTTCTCGCATCTTATCCTCAATCGGAGCTACACCAACTTTCTTTTTGATTGCATCATTCGGAATCCGATCTTTACGTGTCTTCACACATCCACCTTAGCATTTTCATTGCTGCTATAGCCATTCTCTACACATGTCTATGGTTCACCGGCCAACATTCAGATCCATAGAGCATAGCAGGTCTCACGGTTGTTTTGTAAAACTTTCCTTTAATTTTTAAAAGAATTTTCTTATCACAGAGAACAACAGAGGCTCTTCTCCACTTTAGCCAGCCTGCATTTATTCTATTAGTAACATCTCCATCAATTTCTCCATCATGTTCCAAAATAGATCATAGATATCTAAAATAATCTCTCTTCTGAATGTTATCGTCACCAATCTTCACCCCGGTTCCTTCACCATTGCTTCCATCAAAGGTGCACTTAATATATTCCGTCTTAGCCCTACTTGTACGAAATCCTTTAGTCTCCAACTCATGTCTCCAGACCTTAAGCTTCTCATTACTCCATCTCTAGTCTCGTCAATCAACAATATCATCAGCAAATAACATACACCCAGGTAACTCATCCTGAATGTGACTTGTCAACTCGTCCATAATCAAAGTAAAAAGAAACGGACTCAAAGCTGAACCTTGATGTAAACCAATGTTGATGTCAAAATAGCCAGTCTTCCCAGACGGGTCCTTACACAAGATAAAGGCCTATCATACATGTCCTTTATGAGGTTAATGTATATGACAGGTACTTGCCTCTTCTCTAAAACTCTCCACAATATATTTAGTGGGATAGAATCATAATCCTTCTCCATATCAATAAAGATCATATGGAGGTTCTTCCTCTTAGCTCTATAAATCTCCATTGTTCTCCTTAGCAAATGGATGGCTTCAATTGTTGAGCGACCTGGCATGAATCCGAATTGGTTTTCTTTTATGTTGGAAACTTGCCTCAACTTTCTTTCGATCACATGTTCCCAAATTTTCATAGTGTGACTCATCAGCTTAATACCTTTGTTATTTGAACAATTTTGAACGTCTCCTTTATTCTTATAAAGAGGCACCACGACACTCCTCCAATCTTTAGGAATTTTCTTGCTTCGTTAAATAACATTGAATAGATTCGTAAGCCAAGTCAAATCGTGCTAACCTAAAACTCTCCATACTTCGACAGGGATGTCATCTGGTCCTACATCTTTCCCATGTCTCATAACCTTCAAAGCCTCATCTACTTCCTTTCTTTGTATCCGTCTATAGTTTGCACGATTCAAGTAACTTTCACTGCTAGTTAGATCACCCAAAGTGATCTCTCTATTTCCTTCCCCAATGAAAAGTATATGGAAATACTTCTCCCATCTAGTCTCTATATCCTTATGAGTAACAAGCATACGACCTTCCTCGTCCTTAATGCATCTCACTTGAGAAATGTCTTTGATCTTTCTTTCTCTTGCTTTGGCTAACCTGAATATGTCCTTCTGACCCTTCTTAGAGTCGAGATTTTTATACAAAACTTCATAAGCTTTTGACTTAGCTTCGCTTACAGCCTTCTTTGCTTCCTTCTTCGCTATTTTGTAGTTTGTGACAGTTTCCTTTGTTTTATCCTTAGACATAGCTTTAAAGAATGCTCTTTTAATTTGTTCTTTTAATTTTTAGCTTCTCTTGCACCCTTCACTCCACCATCAAGCCTCCTTTTGACCTGTAGCTCCTTCATTTGACTCGCCTAGCACCTCTTTGGCTACCTTTTGGATACAAGATGCTACTGCCCCCCACATCTCATTTGCACTTCCGCTACAATCGCAAGATAAATCTTCTAAAACCTTCTCCCTGAAGCTCGATTGTTTCAGTGGAAGATTCCACCATCTAGTTCTAGTGATCTTAGCAACCCTCCTTTTCTTTACCAACCCTTTTATTTGTACATCAAGACTAACAAGCGATGTTGGATTGTCAAACTCTCTCCTGGGATTACTTTGCAGTCTTTACAACACAACCGATCTCTTCTCCTCAACGCAAAGTAATCTATATGTGTTCTAGTTGGCCCGCCCATATAAGTAATTAAATGCTCCTCCTTCTTCTTGAAAAGAGTGTTTGCTATGAAAAGATCATATGCTGAGAGAAATAACACAACAACAACAAAGCCTTTTCCCACAATTAAGTAGGGTCGGCTACATGGATTCTTCGCCTCCATTCAGATCTATCTTGGGTCAATCCCGGGCTTATATCCACAAAACTAAGATCCCTTCGTATGGTCTCTTTCCAACACTTCTTGGGTCATCCTCACCCTCTCTTAGCCGGCTCAACATCCCAACACTCGCATCCCCTAAATAATGCATCAACTGATCTTCTTTGCAAATGTCCAAACCATCTTAAGCGGTTTTCTCGCATCTTATCCTCGATCAGAGCTACACCAACTTTCTTTCTGACTGCATCGTTCCGAATCCGATCTTTACGCGTGTGTGTCCACACATCCACCTTAGCATTTTCATTTCTGCTACATTCATTCTCTGCACATGTCTATGGTTCACAGACAACATCCAGAACCATAAAGCATAGCAGGTCTTACGGCTGCTTTGAAAAATTTTTCCCTTAATTTTTAAAGGAATTTTCTCATCACAGAAAACAGCAAAGGTTCATCTCCACTTTAGCCAACCTGCATTTATTCTATTAGTAACATCTCCATCAATTTCCCCATCATGTTGCAGAATAAATCCCAGATATCTAAAGGAATCTCTTTTCTTAATGTTATCGTCACCAATCTTCACCTCGATTCCTTCACCATTGCTTCCATCAAAGGTGCACTCCATATATTCTGTCTTAGCCCTACTTATACGAAATCTTTTAGTCTCCAACTCATGTCTCCAGACCTCAAGTTTCTCATTTACTCCATCTCTAGTCTCGTCAATTAACACAATATCATCAGCAAATAACATACACTAAAATAATTCATCCTGAATGTGGCTTGTCAACCCGTCCATAATCAAAGTAAAAAGAAATAGACTCAAAGCAGAACCTTGATGTAAACCAATGTGATGTCAAAATATCCAATCTTTCCAGAAGGGGTCCTTACATAAGATAAGGCCCTATCATACATGTCCTTTATGAGGTTAATATATAGGACAACTACTTATCTCTTCTCCAACACTCTCTACAATATCTCTCGTGGACAGAATCATAAGCCTTCTCCAAATCAATAAAGATCATATGAAGGTTCTTCCTTTTAGCTCTATAAATCTCCATTGTCTTCCTCAGCAAATGGATGGCTTCAATCGTTGAGCGACCTGACATGAATCCGAATTGGTTTTCTTTTACGTTGGAAACTTGCCTCAACCTTCTTTCGATCAAACGTTCCCAAATTTTCATAGTGTAACTCACCAGCTTGATACCTCTCTAATTTGAACAATTTTGAATGTCTCCTTTATTCTTATAAAGAGGCACCACGATACTCCAATCTTCAGGCATTTTCTTGCATCGCCAAATAACATTGAATAGATTCATAAGCTAAATCAAACCACGCTCACCTAAAACTTTCCATACTTCTACAAGGATGTCATCCGGTCCTACACCTATCCCGGGTCTCATAATCTTCAAAGCCTCCTCTACTTCCTTTCTTTGTATCCGTCTATAGCTTGCACGATTCAAGTAACTTTCACTACAAGCTAGATCACCCAAAGTGATCTCTCTATTTCCTTCCCCGATGAAAAGTTTATGGAAGTATTGATCCCATTTAGTCTTTATATCCTTCTGAGTAACAAATACATGACCTTCCTCATCTTTAATGCATCTCACTTGAGAAAGGTCTTTGGTCTTTCTTTCTCTTGCTTTGGCCAACCTAAATATATCCTTCTGTCCCTCCTTAGAGTCGAGATTTCTATACAAAACTTCATGAGCTTTTGACTTAGCTTCGCTTATGGCCTTCTTTGCTTCCTTCTTAGCTATTTTGTAGTTTGTGACAGTTTCCTCTATTCTATCCTTAGACAGTGCTTTAAAGCAAGCTCTTTTTATTTTTAGCTTCTCTCGCACCCCTTCACTCCACCACCAAGCCTCTTTTTTACCTGGAGCTCCTCCCTTTGACTCGCCTAACATCTCTTTGGCTACCTTTCGGATACAAGATGCTACTGCCTCCCACATCTCGTTTGCACTGCCACTACAATCCCAAGATAAGTCTTCTAAAACCTTCTCCCTGAAGCTCGCTTCCTTCAGTGGAAGATTCCACCATCTAGTTCTAGTTATCTTAGAAACCCTCCTTTTTCTTTACCAGCCCTTTTATTTGTACATCCAAGACTAACAAACGATGTTGGGTTGTCAAACTCTCTCCTGGGATTACTTTGCAGTCTTTACAACACAACGGATCTCTTCTCCTCAATACAAAGTAATCTATCTGTGTTCTAGTTGGCCCACTCTTATAAGTAATTAAATGTTCCTCCCTCTTCTTGAAGAGAGTGTTTGCTATGAAAAGATCATATGCCGTTGCAAAATCTAAGATGGCTTTTCCCTCTTCATTTCTATCCCCAAAACCATGTCCTCCATGAACACTAGCATACCCCGAAGTATCTTTTCTCACATATCCATTAAGATCTCCATCGATGCAAATCATCTCTCTTTGTGGGATTCCTTCTAGACTCTTATTCAAATTCTCCCAAAAAGCTTATTTAGTCCTTTCATCTAAACCAATTTGTGGTGCATAAACTAAGATGATATTCAGAATTTCTTCTTTAAGCACCGATTTTAGAAAAATAATTCGATCCCCGAATCTTTTCACCTCAACCACACAATCCTTCAAATCCTTATGAACAACCACTCTAACACCGTTTCTACCCTTATCTTTACCTAAATACCAAAGTTTAAAGCATGTCTTCTCAATATCCCTTACTTTCTCTCCAACCCATTTAGTTTCTTGAAGACATAGTATACGAATCTTTCTTCTTTCCATCGTATCCACTATCTCCATCAACTTTTCAGTTAAAGTGCCAATATTCCAACTACCGATCCGTAACTCCCGTTGCAATCTCTTTTGGACTAGCTTCTTTATTTGCATGCATCCATTATGCGAGAACCCTTGTAAAATTTGAACTGCATCCGGGCGGTGATGTAGCGGAACTAGCTTAATTACCCGCATGCGTTCCTCATACGAGAACCCTTGCAAATTTTGAACTACATCCAGGCTGCGATGTAGCGGCCCTTGCCAATTTTTCATTGCATTCGGGCGATGCAACGCGTCGCAAGTAGGAACGCCCCAACGAAATCTGTATGCTTAAATCCATGTTGAAAAGATCCGACTGTCATGAGGCAACTTCTTCAATAGTATTTTTTTAGAAAAAAATACTATTTAGGAAGTTGTCTCTGACTGTTTTACGCTGGTTGTCGTCTACCTAACGCAACCCTCCTCATTTACCCGGGCTTGGGACCGACCATGGCTGAGTTGTTGAGAGAAATAATAATGAATTTTTTTTGTTTTCCTCATTTGTTCTTCCAACTTGGTCCAACATCGTCATGTTTTTGCCAAACATGGGAGAAAGGTGGAGTAAAGTAAGGCATTTTTGTTCTTTCCAAAAATGACTGACAGAAATTTTGTATCATGTCCATCCCCCTCTGCTTGTGGCTTCTCAAACAGAGATCTTCAGGGTTCCTAC
The DNA here is from genome assembly GCA_037367405.1 of Ottelia alismoides. Lineage (NCBI taxonomy): Eukaryota > Viridiplantae > Streptophyta > Magnoliopsida > Alismatales > Hydrocharitaceae > Ottelia > Ottelia alismoides. The sequence continues at coordinate 175,018 of JAZKJV010011390.1, read as the reverse complement.
GTAAGGGAATCAACTTTTTGAGATCTCTATATGAAGAAAGTCACACTTTGAGGTCTCCATTAGTATGGGAGATGCCATTCTCAAAGTTTTCATATATGAGAGGCCCACTCTCGAGATCTTAGTTGAGAGACGACTACTCTATTTCTGATGTTTGACATCAACTTCGTATAGACTTCTATTACGACTTGAGATCTGAATGAGTTCCTAACTCGCACATCACGGAAATGCGGAAATTTGCATAAAAGCGTGTCCACTGCATAAAAGTTTGTTCATCGTATGAACAATGATATAATGCATAATAAAAAATGTTGCGAAGCCACATGATGTAGGAAACATCTTCCAAACCGATTCGCATAACCACGGGAGTAATATGGTTGCCTTTGGAGCGTACGTCTCTAAACAAAGAGACCTCCCGAATGAAATCTGATATGACAACGTCTCTCTCGCGGGTATTACGATGACTCGTGTTGTCTCCCACAACCTTCAACGTCCCATGAGTTAGGGAGAGAAGGACGCCAAGAAAAGAGTCTTGTACTCTCGCTTCTCTCAACTTTCAAGGCAATGTCGCTCTCTTGGAATTGAAGAAAATTTATTGTAGAAATTGTGTTCAAGAGAGAGGCCAAGTCCTTTCTTGAATAACATTATGTGGACGTCCAATGAGGAGTCCTAGTTCTCATTGTGGATGTCCACAACAACTCTCTCTCTCTTCTCTTGATTGCTATATAGGAGTCCTAATCCTACAAGAGGTTGGCTAACAATTTAATCAATATAATCATAAGATAAACACATAAAAATAAGAGAAACTACAACAAATAGGACTCTCATGGTGGGCTCTATGGTGGACATCCACCTTGAGATAATCCTATTAAATTTGAACTACAAAAATATCATGATATAATAATTCAATTATCCTTTTATATATTAAATTACGTAATTGGGTTATTTATGAGAACAACCTCTCAACTTATGAGTCCAATTCACAAATCTAATATAAAAATGTAAATCCAATTTACATGTAATTTTTCCAATGTGAATCATATTCACATGTGCCTTAAAATAATATATGAATTATATTCATACAACAACAAAGTTTTTCCCACAATTAAGTAGGGTCGGCTAATATGAATCATATTCATATAAACATTAAATAATATAAATCATTATTCATATTAATTAATGCTTAAAAATGTGAATCTAATTCACTATCATTGGTTAATTATACTCATGATAATAACATTTATTATCCTAATATTAATTTTAAAAAAACACGAGTCCTAATCCAATTAGGACTTGTAAATAGCTTTTGCAGATATTTAGAGATAATGTCGGGGAGATCATATTATCCATGTATAGTGACTTGAAATTTGGATATCCATCCAATTTCAGGGTTTAAATCATTTTTCACAAAACGCATCACACTCTATTTCTAGCTCATATGAGCTCAAAAACGGATCACAGTCATGAGCTCAACTTCCATTTCTAATCATATAAATCAATTGGAACTTAGAAATGATCTATTGAAGTGAATCCACCTTCATTGTCATTTTCATTTCCAACATTTGGACCTACAATTGGACATTGGAATGGAATCGGATTCTATGATGTGGGACTTAATCCAATTAATTATGACATCATTAAGTAAAATGGAGTTGTTAAAATCCATCTGGTTTCACCACTCCATCGCAGTGAAAGTGTCATGGCATATGATCTATTAAGGAACACGTCAACCCAGAGTGTTCCCAATACTCCATCATCCTACATACTCGAAGACTTTGATACACCTGAAGTTCAAACCCTTGTTTGATTGTCTCCTTCCAGGGTATATCAGAAGATTTCTCAATAGATAATTGAGTGATAATATTAATCATATACTCTTTCCAAAAGCATAATGTTTCGAATTCATGTCTTATTTCATAAATAAAACAACAATGCATGGAATTCTATTTAACCACAAATATCTCATCAGTGAGCTCTATCTCCTGATTCAACATGTATGATGTATACTTCATATAACCTTATATGCACACCAACGTGCCGGTATATGGAACTTAGTTAGGTCTTCAACCTAATGATCTGTCTAATGCACATGTTTGTACATATAGATATATATATCCGTCTCAAATCAAATGATGTATACTTGATCGTGACATTTATTATTCAACTCTTAATTTATCTCGATCTCGTCAAATCAACATTTTGACACAAATGGTCAATATTTTGATTTTTTGTCAACATTTGACCACTTATATCATAACATGATCCAAAATCAACATTTTAACTTTTCATGTCAATATGTTGACTATTAGATCAATACTTGATTTGACTACTCATAGACCTACGAATCTCAATACCCATGCATAGGACATGCATCAAGTAGGGTAATCAGAGATCAACCTTATCTCAAACAGGAGATCAATTTTGAATATCACACAATGAAGTCTTTTGTGTCTTCTCAACCGCATGGTATTCTAGATGTCCATGGTATATAACCCTAATTGTATAAAGGGGCTTTAATTAAGTGCAAATACAAATATTCAATCGGATGAAAAACAATAACTTTTATTGCATTTATAGGTCACCAAAGGCTTAGAAGTTCAACAGAATCATCCTAGACATCTGTTGCCCGTCAATTCAATGCATGAAGATGTATGTTCCTGCCCAACTATTACGTACCCGTTATTTCACTGAGCTTCCATTCCAGGCACAAGTCTCCTCCTAGTGCGACTTTCTCTACATGGGTCTACTCAATGTGGCAACTATTTCGAGTGTGTCTCCTCAAAGATGTATGAAGTGAAGAATTATATTTTATTTTGTAACAAACCACAGATCTATTAGCTCCAACTTGAGGGGGGCGTTAAAGTATGTATTAAATAGGTAACTAGATCTCTCCAAGATTCAATTACACTACTCTCTTTAACCCCATATTGCTTGTTGGTGGAACTCTGAAATGTTAGTGGGGCTATATAAAGATCTCCATCCCCTTGTACTATTTGAGAAATTTGATAGGAAAACACAGCCATTCATGACTTTCTCATATGCTTTCATCACACTCCATAGGAAGTAAAGTTATTCGTAAAATCAAGTTTTCCTCTTGCTCTTGATTCTGCTTTTCTATTTTTTTTATTTTTAATAATCGTGTTTGCCACTCAATGTAAATAGGTACATAGTTTTCTTGTATATAGGTATATTCCAATAACATAGTAAATATTGTAGTGCTCATTGTATTGTGTGTTCGTAATGTGACTTGTTGGGAAAAATGAATGGCTTGTTTATTCCATAAACCCTAGGCTCTCTTATATAGGAGAGTAGCCTATGGGTAAATTACATAAAGCATACTATGAAGAAAATAAAAATAGAGAAGAGGTACAGATACTACTACTATATGCGTTAACACTCCCCCTCAAGATGGAGCATAGATATCAATCATGCTCAGCTTGGAAGCACACTTCTGAAATGGGCCTCGTAGCAATGCTTTGGTGAATATGTCCGCAGTCTGATTCTCTGAGGTAACATGAGACGTAGCAATGAATCCTTTCTGAATTATATCACGTATGAAGTGACAGTCCACCTCAATGTGCTTGGTCCGCTCATGGAATGTTGGGTTGTTTGCAATGAACAAGGCAGCCTGATTATCACATTCCAAGTTCATAGGAAGTGGTACATCTAAACATAGGTCTGTAAGCACAGCTTTCACCCACATCATCTCTGTAGTAGCCTGGATCATAGCCCTATATTCGGATTCAGCACTAGATCTAGCTACCACCTTTTGTTTCTTACTTCTCCATGAGACTAGGGCATCTCCAACATAGACGGCATACCCTGAGGTGGACTTCCTATCCTTGGGACATCCTGCATAGTCTGCATCTGCACATGCTGAAATAGAAATCCCCTTTCCTTTCTTGAATAGCAGACCTGCACCTGGAGAAGATTTGAGATATCTAAGAATCATATGTATTGCATCCATATGCACCTGGCGTGGTTGCTCCATGAACTGGCTCACACGACTCATTGCAAATAATATATCTGGTCTAGTGATCGTGACATACAACAGTTTGCCTACCAGTTCTCTGTATCTTCTCCTGTCCACCTCCTCTGTGTTATCTTCATAAAGCTTCATGCTGGGATCCATTGGTGTCGTAGCAGGTCGACACCCAAGCATACATGTTTCACTCAACAGATCTGTAACATATTTCCTCTGTGACATTACTAGCCCATATGAATTTCTAGCAAATTCAAGCCCCAGAAAATATCTAAGGACACCAAGATCCTTAGTGACAAATTCACTACCCAGCATTTCTTTCGCCTGCTTTATGCCCTGCTCATCATCTCCTGTAATCAAGATGTCATCAACATAAACCATAATGACAATGATACCTCTAGCAGTCTTCTGTACAAACAAGGAATGATCAACATTGGAGCGTTTGTATCCTTGTTTCTCGAAGAGATCCGAAATCTTCTCAAACCATGCTCTGGGGCTCTACTTAAGGCCATAGATAGCCTTATGTAACCTGCATACCTTGGAACACTCCCCCTCAACAGCAAAACCAGGCGGTTGTTGCATATAAACTTCTTCCTGCAAATCTCCATATAGGAATGCATTCTTCACGTCCAACTGATGAAGCGGCCAGTCTCGAGCAACTGCAACTGACAACAAGATCCGTAGAGTGGAATGACGTGCCACAGGCGAGAATGTGTCAAGGTAATCCACCCCGTATGTCTGTGTGAAGCCATGTGCAACCAGACGCGCCTTGTACCTATCAATAGAGCCATCTGCATTGTGCTTCACTATGAACACCCACTTGCAGCTTACTGGGTTCACATCAGGAGGTATAGGAACCAAACTCCAAGTTCCTCTGGACTGAAGTGCCGCCATTTCTTCTTCCATTGCTAGCCGCCATCTACTATCCTGCAGAGCCTCATGATGATTCCGTGGAATATCTATAGCTGAAAGTGCCATAACAAACGACCTGAAATCTCCAGATAGCCTCTCAAAAGATACAGATGCTGATAATGGATATTTAGCACAGCTCCTCTTCGACTTCCGTAAAGCAATGGGAATATCCAAATCAGCTGTAGGCTCATCTGGCTCTTGCACCACATTTTGCTCAAAAATGTCGTCAGATCCATCAACATTAATATTTTCATTACATACGACGAGTCATGACCATGAGCTGGAGGAAGCCTGCGGGTATAATGGAACGGTAGCGGTGAGATAGGCGGTGGTGGTGGTGGTGATGACATATGAGGCGGTGGTGGTGGTGACGGCATCTGAGGTAGTGGTGTCATGTATATGGCATCAGGAGGTATAGGTGGGAGCTGCTTGTCTCCTGATGCTGAAAAATACATAACAGATTCAAAAAATGTAACATCTGCACTGATCATATACCGCCGACGCAGAGGATCAAAGCACTTGTACCCCTTTTGAGTTCTGGAGTACCCAACAAAGACACACTTGACAACCCTAGGAGAGAGCTTGTCAGTACCATGCGACAACTGATGGACAAATGCAACCGACCCAAACACAGGAGGAGTAAGAATGAACAGATCCTTGTCAGGATGAATAAGTGAAAACAGAATCTGTTCATTCAAGACAGACGAAGGCATACGGTTGATTAGGTAACATGCAGTGAGAACTGCATCACCCCAGTAGGAGTAGGGAACATGACTCTATATAAGTAGTGATCTTGTGACATCAAGAAGGTGACGGTGTTTTCTTTCAGCAATCCCATTCTGTTGAGATGTATGAGCACAAGATGTTTGGTGAATAATCCCTTTTGAGGAGTAGTAATTGGCAAGAATATTGGTGCACAACTCTAAAGCATTATCACTTCTCATAATAAGCTTCACAGACGTAGAGAAAACATTTTGTATTTCATTCAGAAAATGGATAATGATATTTCCTGCTTCAGATTTATTTTTCATCAGAAACACCCATGACACTCTAGAGAAATCATCCACAAATACTATATAAAATCTGTGTCCCTGATGATCGGGTACACGACTCGGACCCCTGACATCAATATGAAATAACTCAAACTTGGAGGTGCTACTCCGACCTGGACGATTGGGAAAGGACGACCTGTGATGCTTTCCCAACTGACACGCCTCACATTGAATAGGTGTGTGAGGGAGACCATAGGGTAAAACTTGACGCAACTTCTGAAGCGGTAAATGACCAAAACGCAGATGCCATAATAAGGTTGATACTTGTCCAAGAGAGGATGAGGATCCAGCAAAAGGAGTCTGATTCAGGCGGTATAGGCCTCCTTGCTCATAGCCACGACCAATCACGTTGCCCGTATGGATGTCCTGAAAAATCAAAGAAGATGGATCAAAAATTGTCCGACAATGTAGATCCTTCGTAATCTGACTAATTGACAATAAATTCATTGAAAAATCAAGTGCATGTAGCACATTCTTGAGCTGCATAGAAGATGTCAATCTAATCTCCCCCTGACCAGTGATGGGGGAATGAGTGCCATTGGCAATCATGACTGTCCGACCTGGAGGGATCTGAGTGTATCCTGAAAGTAGACTCTGATCGCCACATAGATGATGTGTAGCGTCCGAGTCCATAATCCATGGTAAAGTATCTGATCTACTACTGTTCAGTGCAAGTATACTACCTGAGGTACTGGTAGAAGCGGAGGCAGAAGCAGCGGCATCAGACTGAGGCTCTGTAGTCAGTGCTGGGCCAGATGGTGGAGATGCCCCTCAGGCGGGCAACTAGATCATCGAACTGTTGGTCTAAAGTAGCAGCAGATGGAGGCTCTATCTGCTCAGCAGCTCGTGCGGATGCAGGAAATCCATGCTTCGAGTAGCATGTATCTTCATTGTGCCCAACTCGATGACAGTAGGTACATGTTGGCCTAGTGCGGCCACCCCTTCCACGAGGTCCACGTCCACGGCCCTGGTGATGAAATCCGCGACCTCTGTTAGCTGCCATAGCTGACGAATTCTGACTCGTGGCTGTGGAAGGAATTGTGATCCGACTCAATCTATGAAAAGCTTCCTCCATGGGAGGAATAGTTGAGTCAGCCAAAATCTGTGATCGTGCCGCATCATACTCTGGATCGAGTGCAGCCAGGAACACACCCACCATGGTAGCATTCCTGTACGTCTTCTGCTGTTCTGGCGTGGCAGTAAGAGGCATGAAGCTATAAAGCTTCTCGAACATCCCTCTCAGTGATGTATAGAGAGAATGTAAAGGGCGACCATTCTGCTTGATTGTGAATATGTCATGCTGAAGTTGCAGAATCTTCGTCTCGTTCTTCGCCTGAGAGTATGTTGCCGCCAGAATATCCCACATATCCTTGGCTGTGGGTTGATGTAGGATGTCATTGGCAATTTCAATAGCCAACGTACCAGATAGCCAAACCTTGGCATATGCATCATCAGCCTCCCAAGAGGCATTGGCTCCAGTCTTCTCTGCAGGCTCCGGTTCGGTAAGAATGTGCTTCTTACCTGTTGACTTCATCATACTCATGAACTGCATTGCCCACAGTTCATAGTTTGTACCGTCCATCTTGACAATAGGCGCTGGACCACGAAAGGCGCCGATAGATGGGGTATATCCGCCTTGCTTTCTGACATACTGGAGATGGAAGACTGGAGCGATTGACCGAAGATGAGCTTTGTCTACAATGACATAGACGGGATTAGTTGCATGTGTAGACCTCAAGCAACTAACCCCATGAAGATGTGCGTGCTAAGCCTTACACGCGTGCAGGAATCACGTGCTGGTACAGAGAAGATGCACGCGTGCAGATGATCGCGCACAGGTGATGGCGCACAGGAGCTACAGCGCGCGTAAGGATGCGCGTAAGGATGCTACAGCGCACGCAAGGGGGCGCACAAAGGCACTGGAGATGCGCGTGCAAGACGCAGGCGCAAGGATGCTACAACGCGCGCACTGGAGATGCGCTACAGATGCACGCGCAAGGATGCGCACAGGCACTGCAGCACAGGCGCTGCAAGGAGGCGATGCGAGGCGCGCAGGCACGCTGCAAGGAGCGAGGCGCGCAGGCACGCTGGAGATGCGCACAGGCGCACAGCGCGCGTGCGCTGCATGCGGAGGCGCGGCGGCGATGGAGCAGAGCCGAGCTCGGGCGGCGCCGATGGAGCGAGAAGAAGAGGCCGGCGGGTGTGGTGGGGTTAGGGTTAGGGTTTCGAGAACTCCAGTCTAGGACCGTCGCTCTGATACTATGTTGGGAAAAATGAATGGCTTGTTTATTCCATAACCCTAGGCTCTCTTATATAGGAGAGTAGCCTATGGGTAAATTACATAAAGCATACTATAAAAAAATAAAAATAGAGAAGAGGTACAGATACTACTACTATATGCGTTAACATGACCTCTCTTTTTTTGAGAAATAAGAGGAGGCAGATTACGAACATGCAATAAAAGTATATACATGTGTATTCCAATAAAATTGTAATGTGCCTCCTCTTATTGTGTGTTGGTGATGGTGACGACAAAAAACCCATCTTATAGTAAGTGTGGATGTTTTCTATCCCGTGCTTATGTGCTTCTATCATCAAAGGTTTTTGTATAAATATGTGACCCTTTTGTGTGATTCCACGTTTATACACAAGAAAAAATATTCAGAATTTATACTTTAGATTGTGTATGACACAACGCAAAATGGAAATTATATTTCAGCAAGGAACTGCTGGAATGTTGTTTGAACAAGAGAAATTTATGAAATAAAGTATACGCCATGGGTTCCCCATTTACCAGAAAGAAAGAAAAAAGTCACGTCACTATTGCGTGCAACGTGTTTCCAAATTCTAATTATCGGATAAATTCTGAGGCCTCAAAATTATTTTGTGCTTTAGGGACAAAATAAAAGGAGATAATTATACTCTTGTCATTTGAAGCGAGGGCAATGTGGGGACATGTAACCACTAAGCGACCAAATGATATACTAATAGTTTAACATTTTTTCACGAGGACGTCACTTTCTGTCCGTGAATGCAAAAAATGATGCCCCCATTAGGGGTGTAGACTTGCTGGATTTTTTGAAGGATAACTCAGATTTCAATCTAACCATGGATCTCCCTCATTTGAATGAACATTCCTGCATGCATTTGTTTATATAAAAAGTTCCAACAGAAATTTGAGGCTGATTTGCGTGCGACAAATAATTGAAAAACATATAAAAAATCACCTGGTGGCCACAACCGAATGCCATGTCCCTAGGGTTAATGAGACAAATTGGGCAGACCTGTTACCAAAAGAGGATATAAAGTCAAAATGCAAGCAGGAATATATCCAATATTTGATGTTTCCACAGAATGAAAAAAGAAAAGGTAACGAAGAACCGCACTACCATCAATAGCACATTATGGAACTATCCCTGAAGAAGGGACAATATAGGGGTAGGTATAGTTTTACTAACACACGGCAAAACAGGCAAGATGCTATCCATGGGAAGTAATGAACTGGAATACCATACAAACAGTTGCATGGGTCTCTGACAAGAAAAGTGATGGAGATCATCTAATTCAATGAAGAAAGGATTTTTCTACCTCCAACGTATTGTGGTAAAATTTAGCAATTCACTCTTCCAAATAAGTGAATCCCTCCACTTTAGAATACTTGAATCAGTTTATTTAAATAACCTCACGGAATGAAAGTTTCTTTTTTAGCATTTGGTCAACTGCATGAAACTTCAATTTAGAAAATAGTCAAACAGTGGTCAGAAATCTTACTCATCTACTATAGCCTATCAGTATCTCAATTTCACCAGAAAAGTTTAGCCTAAATGCAAACGAGATCAAATATTCATTTTGGAAACTAGTAGATCCTTTTAGACAGAATAACTTAGTAGGTTGGAGATAGAGATGCATTGGTAAATAAATGGTCACACCGAAAAGGATCCTATTCACCTATATCAGAAAAAAAGTTTGTAGGTAAAAGGATGGAAACTCGTTTACGGAAATTTGAACATGTATGAAGAAGGAAACCCTATAGCCCAATTTAAAGATGAGAAATTAAAAAAGGTGGAGAACACTATGTTGAAAAGAAACCAGTGAGGAGCATGTCGCCTTTCCAGATCTAAGCTTGCATATAACCAAAATTATATCTATTTAGCAACAGAGTTCATTTGAGTCAAAAAAGGCCTCATTCTTGTTGTTCCAATAAGTCCGAGCACAGATAGAAATAAAAATTGGCAAAGCCTTCTCCCATTTTAAATAGCCGACCCTTCTCAAGGAGGGATTTGAACCTTGTTCTCTTGTGTAGTAGGTATGCTGCTGTAACTGCCAAACCATATAAAACAACAACAAAGCCTTTTCCCACAATTAAGTAGGATCGACTACATGGATTTTTCGCCTCCATTCAGATCTATCATGGGTCAATCTTGGGCTTATATACTGCCAAACCGTATGCTGCAATGAAATTTGATATCCAAAATAGACAGAAAGGAACTGAAAATTCACCGGAGTATCTTGTGAGGCACTAGAATCCGATGGAGCAGATGGAACAGTGCTTGGTGTCGAATCATATGCATGCTTAGATGAAGCGCTTTCCTGGAAGCCGGATCGTTCAAAAAAGCTTTTAACAGGAGATTGTGAGATAAAGGTTCCACCAGGTGGTGGTAATGGAACCTTTCCAAAAGAACTACCTCTTGGATTGCTGTTCCCATGAAATTTGGTGAAATCATCAAATAAACGATAAATCTATTAGAATATACTAAAAATCATGTAATCATTCAGATACAACTTAAACTTCATACCCAAGAAGCCCAAGTTCCACAGTCGCTTTATATTGCAAAGGTACTTCCATTAGTGCTGAAAGGGCAAATTCTGTTTCTTTCTTACTTGCAGATACATTCCTCGACATTATCTCAGAAAAATTCACGAACTAACAGAATTTTGAAATCACAAGTATTTATATTAACTTCGTGAAGGTAGAAAGGAGAAACATAAACCTTTGAAGCATAAGAGTAACAATGATTTGTCAACTACCTGGAAATTGTCGAAGACCCTAGATGGGATGTTATCATCAAACTCCTTCATTGTGTCCCAAGGCCCATCCCCAACTCCAACCAAAACAATCGATAGAGGATAGTGGCTGTACAACAACAAATAGAAGCATATGAGCTAAAGCATACACAGCCAATTTTGCTATTACTGGTGAAAGAAGATCAAATTAGCACCAACCATCTTTTAAGGAGATAGCATCAGAAGAACTTTAAGCACTAAATTTAAAGATTTAGCTTCAGTAAATGTTAATGAAATGCTTAAGATGAAATATTCCATGCTTCCCACAAGACAGACATGAATACCAAAGATTTCACAGTGAAGAAGTGTAACAAAACTACCTAGCTTGGACAATGGCATCATATGTCCTCCGCTCCTGGCTGCTCAGCTGTCCAGCACCCAAATCAGTACTCCTGGTAACCTTTATTTACAAATAACAAATAAGTAATTGCTTTTTCTGCAGAGACTGTGAAAAGGGGGAAATTGTTAAGAGGCCTTATTTTAACTTGAACTTTTTCAAAATTCTTATAAAATTGGGATTTACTCCATCCTGAAACCTAATTGTTGTGAATAAGCTTCCACACTTTATTTGTGTGTATGTTTTGAGATGTCATGAATCCTTACTCATCTATTTGTGGAATCGTGGGGGTCGTGCCACATAACCTCTAGTTTTCAGATGGCTTATATATTTGGATTTGTAGATCTGCACGTTTAAGGAAATCTAGACATTCAAGGTGTTATATAAACCCCTAGGTTTAGGCTCCTTATCACATCTTCCAAACCACTATTTTACCACTAGAGAAGAGAGAGATCCACCATCACCGTTAAAGTTGCCCACAGATATGAACTTAACATTCTTGTGGGATAGGGGCCAAACCACTCCTAGGACTAACTATGAAGTATTTGCACATAGTTATTATCACATATATATATTATCATAAAATACGTGATACTTTGACAAAGACCTTTTGTCATATAAAACTTTGTATAATATGTATAAGAAAATGCTGATGATGTCCCTTAATACGCTTCTTCGTAAGTACTTAAGCACCACTTTAATATATAATTCATAGCTATAATTAGTTGCATGTTGTTATACTAGATATACACTTCTTTACTTGATTACAAAAGTGTTTATTCTCTGAAAGTAGACTTCAAAAAAAAATACTATTATTCGAAGATAGTAGATGATATCAAATAACATGAGTGATGATTGCAAGCAACTGTAAGTTGAAAGATTGTGTTGACGATCGTAATTATATACTTGTCCTTGAAACAATGTGCACGAACCCACTGATGTATATTAATGATTACGTTTCTTATTCAGGTCGTGAGATCATCATAAATCCAAACGCTAAAAAGAATATTGGAATCAAATGCCCCCTCCTCTGGGAGTTTTGAATGAACTCAGTTAAAAATGATGCTTTCAATAAATCTTCCTTTGAGGAGCTTCACAAATTGGAATAAGATACAACAATGTAACCTAGGGAAAAAATATGTCCTGATGGGAACAACAATCATAGAGGTGTAAAGTTAAAATCAAACAAAAAAATTATTACCACAGAAAAACTCTTAAATATGCATGCACACAATAGTCTTGAGAAAACAAGGGATAAAAACTTCTTACCAAAGGTAAACAAGACTAAAACACTAAGAATGCATGGTTAAGAAAAAGTAAATACGAAAAAAAAATAAAACACTTGAGAAAAGAAAATTGATGAATAAAAAATTACATTTGCAAATGCAGAGTTGTACAGTTTGTTGGGAAAATCATGATATAAATCTAGTATAACAACTTGTCTATATTAAGAAACTATTGAATTGAATGTATTATAACTATATATAAAAATGGCAAAACTAGTATGGCAACCCACTTAAATTGTCTGGTAGTAATGCAGTGTGCCAACCACCCAAAATATCAGAGTTCAAATCCCCCCACGTGGGGGTTGCGTTAGGTAGTCAACAGCCATCGTAAAAGATAGTCGAATCTTTCAACATGAATTTGAGCAAGAATCCATGTAGCCGACCCTATTTATAGTGGGAGAAGGCTTCACCATAAAAAATGGCAAAGCCGTCTCCCACTATAAGTAGGGTCGGCTACATGGATTCGTGCATGTTATTACTACATAAGTGGGTAAATAAATCTTTGGATAAAGACCATTTACCCACCTCTGTATTTTCTAATCATCTCCCTCTTTCATTAATATAGTGAAGAGTGCCTTAATCTCTTACAAGGTAAAAGGCCAATTGTATGTTATATCCTTATCTTACACATGAAAGCCATAATGGAATATTATCGGGTGTCCTATTTGATATGCATATTTCTGTTTGTAATCAAATTCTATGCCGCATTCTACAATCATTTCCTTTACTCTCCTAATGTTATCCACCACATGAAAGCTTAGGTTTTGGCTACCATCTCCCATAATGTCGACAACCTGTGAAGGGCTATTCATAAGGCCTTTTCTCATTGTCAGCAGAGGCATGTAGTGTTAAAAAAATAAACAAGCGGAAGTAAATCAGAGAAAAGAATAAAACTTTATGGACACCGGGATTTTTACGTGAAACCCTACTCCCTAAGGAGCGGGATGAAACTACGGAGAACGCCTCAAAGGTTTGATACTTCTATTGCTTTTCTCAATGGATACAGGAGGTCCGGGGCTCCTTATATAGCCTCCACAGAGCCTTCAAGTCCCACCACTAGTAGATGTGGGACTAAACACATGTATGTGGTAAATGGATCCTGGAGGTATCCATTTATCCATCTGCAGCTCAAGTTACACACAACCAAATACTCCAACACTCCCCCTCAAGCTAGAGCATACAATGCTCAGCTTGGACAAACATAAAGAAACTCAACTCGCAATACATGACACTACATACAATATCAACTCAACGCGCACAACTATCGGCTACTGTCGAGAATGTTGCTTCTCATGCCGTACAGGTGAAGAGGGGGAACGGTTGGAGTGTGAGTCAAACTGGGTGTACACTGTACTGCACCTGTCAGAGTCACCAACTGAAAATGAGTCTCCACTTGGAGAACTCTGGCCCACCAAACATGTGGACAATTGCTCCATCTCTGAAAAGAGCTGAACTGAAAAAGCTGTGGATTGCAATCCTCGTCGGAGTCCACGGTCGCTGAAGAATGGAGTCTGAAGTCTCCCCGTCGTAGAACTGGGTCTCTCCCATCTAGCTCAGAGAATGGTACTCTACTCTGGAGTCCATATGATACCACATGAAAACACTTGCCCACATGGCATAGGGAATGGTCCTCTACTCTGGAGTCCCTAAAGCTCGCATGAAAACTTTGGACGATAAATCAAGAATGATGGGGGCCACGATAAAAGATGGCAAACATATGCACATCGGAAAAGACCGTATACATGTAGGTGTCAGAAAAATGAGACTCGGAAACATCTGACGTCGAGTCTGAACATTTGAAAAACAGTAAAGTCTAAATAACCGGATGGTCTGAAATCTGTATCTGGAGAATCTGATAGACATGTGACTCTATATATACTCCCCCTTTCTCCCATACTAGTCGGAATACATGATATCGAGTATGTCGTGAGAAGACAATTGAAAAAAGCACAAATCAATTGCATCCATTGATTTTGTGTAGTCCATGGATTGTGATCCATGGACTCCCAAAACCCTATATAAGGAGAGGCACTCTTGCCCTTCCAAGAGGTTAAGAATTTCACAACAATAAGCTCTCTCCTCTCTCTTCATTCATGTCCTCTCTTCCTCTCTCTCTCCATTGGTGGTCGTCCACCTAATCCTAGAGAGAAGAAGAATTCGTCGTCGCTTCGCCGTGGTGTTGCCGCTTCGACGACTCTTGATTCTCAATCTTCTTTGGTGTGCCTCGCTCACGAAAAAGACATTCGATCTCGTGCGACGAGATCGGGAGTTCCCTTACTTGGATCAACATCTTGGATTGCGAGGTTCACACGGTTCATCACTGCGCTCGCAAACTCTTCTCAGAAGATCGGACTTGAGACAGGAGGTCTCTTTTTGTAAAGACTAGGTCGCAAACACGCTAAAAGATTTATTCCTTTTATCTTTGATGTGGTTAGATGAAACGATCCGAATTTGGGGGAACAAAAAACCAAAAAAGCCGTCATTTATATTTTTCCGACTTTTCTTGCACATTTTTCTTATTTTCTCGGCTATTTCCATTTTTATAGCCGTCAACTTTTAAAAAAAATAAGTCGTTGACACTTTCTTTCAACTTTCCTATAAAAAAAATCCTGCATATGTTTTTTTACGCACCTTTTCTTTTCTTTTCTTTTCTTTTTTTAACAAAGAACTTATGGTCCAATTGGACTGAAATACAATATCCCATTTGGGTTTTCCAGAACTGAACCCTCTCTTCCCTTCTTGCTCTCTTTTTTATTTTTTTAAATAGACAATAACGGCCCAGGCCATTTAATGAATATATTTTTATTTAAGATGCCGGGCCCCCTGTTAGGGTTCCCATTGATGCAAATGGTATTTCGACGTCGCGCGGGAAATTATTTTTTAACAGTGAATTTTTTTGGTAGAAGAAATTAGAGGGGTTGAGAAGAAGAACTTGGAAGGGTTGAGAAGAAGAACTCGTCGGGAATACGAGAGGTTGAAGGAGGAGAACCGCGGAGATCACGTGGAAGGAGAGGGAGAAGAGAAAGGAAGGGGAGAGATAAAATCTCAATTTTGATTAATACTTGACTGACTAAAAACATTGGACTACCATCTCTTTATATAGGAGAGATGGGGTTACAAAAATAGTAAACTAATTAAAATTGACAACCAACTTATCCTAATTGGACTTTGACAAAATTCAAATTGACCTCTAATTACCCTAATTGGGCTCTAATTAATTAATTGACCAAATTAAATCTACGAATAAACGTTGAGATCACATGCGATCTCAATTATTTAATTAGACAATTACGACAACTTAAAAACGTAAATAAAATTGACCACTAATTAATTAACTAAATTCGGCCCTATAATTCGAGATCACGCTGCATCAACTCTCCGCCGCTTTAAAAAAATTCGTCTCCCGACGAATTGCTTGATCTTCATTCTGTCGGTGGAGAACCTCAACCGGACTTGTTGAGCAAAATATCCCCAATTTCGATCCTCTTTTCAGGTTACGTTTATGATTTCTTTTCACTTGAGGGCGGGGCTGCAATTGTTCTACCCCTTCACTTAAAAGGATCCCATAGCATAAGCTATCCTTCAATTGCCCCTTTTGATAACAACTTTTGGAAGGGGGACCTTTTATGCAATTTTTCCAAGTTGTATCCCAGTTCCTATGCCCAAGGGATTCGAATCCCTTCGGAGTTTCCTTCAAAATGATGGCTAGGGTTCTCTTCTTCCACGGCAAGAGGCGGCGGGGCCGATATTGTAGGAGAGGCGGCGCATGGATGGTGCTGGGAACACGGTCGGAGGGGCGGCGGTGGCTCGGGGTGGAGGTGTCGGCTGTAGGCGCGCGTTTGAGAGGGGGCGCGCAGTGGAGGCGGGGAGAAGGGAGGGTGGTGTGGGGTGGTGGCGACGTGGGGAGGATGCGGTGTCGTGGTTGGCGCACAGTGGGGGGTTTACGGGCCTGGAATGGCGAGGTGTGCGCGGGGGAAAGCGCAGGCCGGTGAGGGAGGGGTTGGGGTGAGGGCGGCTGGCGAGGGAGTAGCAGGCGGAGGCGCAGGTTTGGCGAGGGAAAGAAGGTGGTTGCGGGAAGGGGTAGGGATGAGGGTTGTGCTGCAGAGGGAGGGGAAGGTTGCCCCTGGACTGCATTGACGAGGCTGCTGGCCGTGAGCACGTCCCCCATGTTTCGTCGTAGATCGGTCCGTCATCTTCCTGTACAGCAAGGTCTCCGGTGAACAGATCGGGATGTTGGCCTTCTCCCTCTACCGGATTCTCGTCAAAGATGGGCCCCATGTCTTCGATTTCGGGTTGTATCGAAGTTGTATCAATAAAATCTTTATTAGGGCTGAAATTACCTTCGTTTCCTTGGCCGAAATTGGATTGAACAACATGCCCAGCAATCTGATTTCTGTTGTTGACGGACGAATCTTCATCTAAGGTTGTGTCCAACCATGCTTGGACCTTCAAGCTTGATATAAGTCGCTTCTTGAACCTTCGTTGCGGAACGAGCATGCGAATCGTGAGATATGCAACTGAGATTGAGTTGCAATCGCCAATACTCAACAGGATCGTCGAATCGTAGGAACGATTCGGTTGCCATGCTCTGATACCAAATGATGCAAACGGTATTTCGGGCGTCGCGCGGGAAATTATTTTTGAACGGTGAATTTGTTTGGTAGAAGAAATTAGAGGGGTTGAGAAGAACTTGGAAGGGTTGAGAAGAAGAACTCGTCGGGAATATGAGAGGTTGAAGGAGGAGAACCGCGGAGATCGCGTGGAGGGAGAGGGAGAAGAGAAAGGAAGGGGAGAGATAAAATCTCAATTTGATTAATACTTGACTGCCTAAAAACACTGGACTACCATCTCTTTATATAGGAGAGATGGGGTTACAAAAATAGTAAACTAATTAAAATTGACAACCAACTTATCCTAATTGGACTCTGACAAAATTCAAATTGACCTCTAATTACCTAATTGGACTTTAATTAATAATTGACCAAATTAAATCTACGAATAAACGTTGAGATCACATGCGATCTCAATTATTTAATTAGATAATTACGACAACTTAAAAACGTAAATAAAATTGACCACTAATTAATTAACTAAATTCGGCCCTATAATTCGAGATCACGCTGCATCACCCATCGTGGAACCCTCAACCATGTACAAAGCCACCCCCCTTTTCTTCTTGCACCGCTACCCCCAAAGGGGCTTCATGTTGAAGAGCTCGCCTGGAGCGACCATGAGGAAGGAGCGCCGCCTGTTGCGCAAGAGACATGCACAACACCTTCTGGGTCGGGGGGCGATGCCGCTGCCATAGTCATGCTGGATCCCTTGCGCATGGGAAGGGTGAGTGCGTGAACTAGGGTTCCCGTGAACCCAAACTGGAGCGAATACGCGTTGTCCTGTGCACTTGGAGTCGCACAGTGGGAGGAAGCCGCCATCGGGAGATGGCGCTGGAGTTCTTGCGCCAAGATGTGTTGCTGCTGAAGAAGTCGAGGGTGACGAGGCTCTGCGAGATGGGTTGCATGCCGTTGGAGCAGCGATCAGGAGAAGAGGTACAACGCTGGGGGAGAGTCTCCTCGTCGCAGGTTGCTGCCTAGAAGGTAGGTTGCGCTTGAAGGAGGATGTGCAGCGATGGGGGGATGAGATCCAGGTTATCGTTGGGTTCTCTGTCTGGGCCTGGAGGCAGGAGGAGTTACTGGCGAAAACAAGAAGAAGATGGGGTCGTGGATCTGTGGAGCCGCCTGGAGAAGATGAGGCTCATTGCCCTTGCGAACAATAGGATTCTGATAAACACACCAGAGGTTGTGGAGTGGAGATCATCATCGCCTGGAGCAAGTCACGAGATGCAGTCAGGATGCTTGAATGATGGAACTGAGATGCAGTCAGGAGGCTTGAATGATGGAACCGCGATTTTAACGAACTGTAGATCTAGGGTTTTAGAAACCCTAGAGATCTGGAGTGGAGAACCAACTTCATTGCTGAGATTAGGGTTTCCAAATCAGGAACCCTAGTTTGCACGATCTCAAGAAAATAATATGGTCTAATAATCGAATCTCGAAGAGGAAGATAAAAATAAAACTTCAAGAATAATCCCTCGAGAATCGAACCCGCTCTGATACCATGTAAAAATAAAAAAACGGAAGTAAATCAGAGAAAAGAATAAAACTTTATGGACACCGGGATTTTTACGTGGAACCCTACTCCCTAAGGAGCTGGATGAAACCACGAAAGAACGCCTCAAAGGGTTGATGCTTCTATTGCTTTTCTTAATGGATACCGGAGGTCTGGGACTACTTATATAGTCTCCACAGAGCCTCCAAGTCCCACACTAGTAGATATGGGACTGAACACATGGATGTGGTAAATGGATCCTGAAGGTATCCATTTACCCGTCTACAACTCAAGTTGCGTACAACCAAATACTCCAACACATAGCAATTAGCAATTCACGGTTCAAGAAGAACTCTCAAAGTTAGACCGACCAATGTCTCTATCTCGCTTAGAATGCATATCCCCCAGCAAAGAAGCATCCTGATCTCAAAGGTCTACACCCCAACCTCTACGCACCAATCACAGATCTCACCATAATCCACTTGCAAAGTTCTCTAAAATGAAACAATTTTCAAAGCCTTGTGATTCCGCTGGGGTGTGATTTGTTCATGCTATACACGTATCTCAATGTACGAATGCTACAGATCCATGAATGACACATTAAGCTAGGATAAGGCTAAGCAACGATTCCGACACCCACCGAAACCAACCACCCTCCCATTCCCCTACCCTTGTAAGAATATCCCCCTCTAATGCCCCCCTACTACACCCCATCCACATGCAAAATATTAGATAAATCCAAAATGTTTAAATTAGTCTATTTTTTCTTGAAGTGAAGTTTAATCACTCCATATGGGTGTTTCATCGTGAACTTCATAACAATAACAAGAATCCAAAAGTATGAGATCCATAATTTATACAAGAAATTTACACGTACGCAAACATTTCAACATAAAACAACTCTTTCAGGAAAACATGCCCACTTTTGCCTAGAAAGATAGCCCACGAGAGCACAATTAGCTTATCCCTCTTAACCTTGGAGCAATACACCATAGGCCCCATGTTGGTCCAAAACTCCACTTATATCCAACCAGCCAATATCGACACTTCCCAAAACTTCATTAGCAAGCTCATATTGAATGAACAGATGGATCCTCTGCAAAAAGCGGGTGCATTGCATGCAGGCCATACCTGACCGTAATTTCTAGCCATGAGAATGTCAAACACTACAATCAGGCTCATTTTATTAGGAGTTGTGTACTGTATTTCATGATGAACAAACATCTCAGGAGTTGCAAATCAATATCGGGGAACACTGCAGTATAATGTGACAAAGAATTGATAATGCTTTCGTAATGAATTTAGTGTCCACGATCAGCTCGATATTGTGCGTGTTGAGTTAATATTGTCTGTAGTGTCATGTAGCATGAGTTAAGATTTCTTTATGTTTGTCCAAGCAGAGCATTGCATGCTCCAACTTGAGGGGGGTGTTGGAGTATTTGGTTGTGCACCACTTATATTGTAGATGGGTAACTGGATCACTCCATGATCCATTTACCTCATCCAGAGTTTAGTCCCACATCTACCGTCTGTGGGATGTGGAGACTCGGTGAGGGCTATATATAGATCCTCACACCCATTGTATCCAGTGATAAAAGCAATAGACTATCAGCCCTTTGAGGCGTTCTCCCGTGGTTTCATCCCGCTCCTTAAGGAGTAGGGTTCCACGTAAAATCCCTGAGTTCGTGTTTTATCTTTCTGTAGTTTATGCTCTGCTTATCATTTCGCTTCTACATTCCTATTTTCTAACAAGTCCCATTAGTGACTTGAACTGACTTCACGGAGGTAGATGGTATGGAGGTGAGCATATTACCTTCACCAGTCAGATAAGTAGAGGCCGGGAATCAATAATCCAAGCCGGAGTAGGAGTGATAGCAGAATAGGCTATTGTAAATGAAAGAGTAGCCAAAGCAGCAGTGGTAGTGTTACTAATGGTAGTAGGCCATGGAGTCTGAAGGATCTGCATTAGGCAAGAGTAATTTGCGTCATTAAGATGAATCGTCTTCCCACATGAGGTTGCTGAAGGCGATGCTGCTTCCACATCATAAGCATCCTTATAGGCATTATTGGCACGATAAGAAGGTATGCCAAACTTCTACCAACATCTTTCAGACGGGTGGTTCCACTGACAACAGTGAGTGCACGAGGTAGTAGAGTCTCGCCCACGACCACGACCACGGCCGAAGTCACGGCTCGTCCAGATTCTCGTCCACGGCCACAACTTGGATCACGATTGTGTCTTCCTCAAAAGCTATATCTGCCTCATCGCCCAAATGAGGCGATATGTGTAAAGTTCTTTGTTGAAGGTAAGACGGGAGGTCGGGCAGTAGATGTCTCGAGTTCTTCAAGTCGGTTAAAGATGGCCTTCATCGTTAGCAAGTGTGTCTGATATAAGAAATTTCTCCTTCACTGCTTGGTCGACAGAATAAGGTTTGAGAAAATGAAAGGCGAAACGAGTCATTTTCGTGGAATAGAGGCGAGGCGTAGCCTCGAGGAGCAGGGTCCCCGGAGTCCCAGACGAGAGGCGTGTGATCAGACCACGACCGTGGCCTGGCGGAGACAGAGAGCGGGAAGAGCTCCAGAAGCCTGGACGAAGCGAGGAACCGATCGATGTGCGACCTCGAGTTGGCGTTCCGCCAGGTGTACTTAGTGTCCACCGCATCCAGGACCTCCAGCTCCAACGAATCCACGACCTCCACGAATGCTCCAGAACCGGGGT
This sequence comes from Ottelia alismoides, assembly GCA_037367405.1. Classification (NCBI taxonomy): domain Eukaryota; kingdom Viridiplantae; phylum Streptophyta; class Magnoliopsida; order Alismatales; family Hydrocharitaceae; genus Ottelia; species Ottelia alismoides. The sequence goes on along the minus strand of JAZKJV010011390.1, from coordinate 153,564 downwards.
CATGAGAAACCATGAATCATATCCTTTTTAGCAAACCTTTGGAAATATTGTTGTAATTAAAAAATACGATTAAATATACATCGAAGAAATTTACGTTATATGTCAAACATATAATATATGGCAACATAATAAATCGTGAACCCTATCTATTTCGTTTTGCATGATATATTGCAAAGCTCATTAAGTTTACGAGTATTGTAGGATTTGATATTTATGAATCCATTCATTAAAAGAAAAATATTAAGATTTTGTGAAATAGTTGGACATAATTATTAGTAAATATGAGTTATGGGCATGAAAGAAACATCATATTTAGGCATTTATCTCATATAATCATTATCCTAAAGAAGTATATATTCATAAAATTCTCAAACTACCAAGTAAACCATTAAAATCATAAAAAACGCAAAAATGCCTCGTAGAATGCCTCGAGCGCCTCGGGGCGTTCTAGGCCTCCTGAGGCGCACACCTCACTGGACTGGACCGAGGCACACCCCTCGAGGCAAAAAAGGATCGCCTTGCCTCAAGGTGCATTTTTTTCGTACTATGATCTAGAATGCAGGCCATAAAGAAAGTGATGTACCTGCCAGTCAAAATGTTCTTGTATCTGTTTTGGTGCAACATGATGACATGGAGTCTGAAGGATCTGCATCAGGCAACAGTAATATGTGTCATTAAGATGAATTGCCTTACCACCGGAGGTTGCTGAAGGTGATGCCTCTTCCACATCATAGGGCATCCTCATAAGCATTATTGGCATGATAAGAATGTACGTAAAACTTCTACCAACATCGTTTAGACGGGTGGATCCACCGACCACCGTGAGTGCATGGGGCGGTAAAGTCTCGCCCACGACCAAAACCAAAGTCATGACCTCATCCAGATTCTCGTCCAAGACCACGACTTGGAACGATTGTCTTCCTCAAAAGTCGCATCTGCCTCCCGCCCAAATAAGATGTGTGCAAAGTTCTCTGTTGAAGGTAAGATATGAGGTCGGGTAGCAAGATGTCTCGAGTTCTTCAAGTCAATCAAAGATGGCCTTCATCATTGGCAAGTGTGTCTGATATAAGAAATTGCTCCTTCACAGCCTGGTATCTAGAATGCATGCCGTCGAGAAAACGGTATGCATGCCAGTCAGAATGTTGTTGTATCTGTTTGGTGCATGGACGGCCATATAGCGATATATAGGCGATATATCGTAGATATATCGGTATCGACAGGTCACCGATATATCGCCGATATGGTCGATATTGGGTATCGACAGGCCAAAAATGCACAATCTCGATCCGATGTCGGCAATATGGGTCGATATATCGTCGATATATCGACGATATATCGGTATCGACATGGTACCGATACCGATACCGATATCGATATGTCCTTCCATGGTTTAGTGCAACAAGAGGGCTGGAATATTGCAAGCTCCTCATACATGCTGGAGAGATAAATGTAGTACTCGATGAGTGTGGAATCACCCTGAGATGCCGATTAGATTTGCCTGTAAATGTCTACAAGGCATGACTTCATCTTCTTCTGGGAGTATATTTGCTCGAGATCCTCCCACATTTCCTTGACCATATTTTTGTAAAGGAGATTTGAGGCATGTGAGCCTCAATATTGTTGGTCATCCAATTAATAAATAAGTAGTTATCTGTCGGCCAATTGTTGTACTCTTTATCCTTTTCATCTTAAGGATCTTTAGTCAAAATGTAGAGTTTCTTTGACCACAATGAACACCATAAAATATCGAAACCAGAGCACATAATTTTATGTGCCCTTGAGTTTGATAGTAGTGCCTTGTACCATAACATTCAAGGTCAATGGCTTTATCTCGATAGAAAAAATGCCAAATGATCTTAGAAAAGAAAGGAGATCTTGTGCTTGACTTAAGGATGCATACAAGCGCTGAGAAATGCCATAGAACTCACTTTTAAATGTGATAATGGTTTGCAAAATTGCTTTCACAGCAGATCACGGGGTTTTTGGGGATCTTCTGACACCGAAGGTAGTATCCAACTGGTTGTGTGCAGTAGGTCAGAAGTCCAGAAGGACTGGCAGCCGGTACCGATGGTGTTGGAGGTGCAGTAGGGGCTGCAGGAGGGGGCTCCAAGCAGTGCGCGACACAGGAGGCGCGACTGAAGCTGCAAGAGTCTCAGATAGCGCTTTAGATGCCGCTAGAGATGGCAGCTGGTGTTGTTGGGATCTCGGACTGTATTGCGCAGGACCCTTGATGAGATAAGGGTCCACGTAAAGAGAGAGGGATGGTGGTGCTGGTGGGGTTTGGGTATTATGCTCTGGTCTAGGACCGTCACTCTGATACAATGTAGAGAAGAGAAATGAATGAGATGTTTATTCCATAGGGCTAGGGTCTCTTATGTAAAGAGAAAACCCTAGAGAGTACAAGAGTTAAATACATAACCCTAAAGGTTTACGTAACCTGAAGGGTTACAAACATAAATGTAAATATAATAACTCTAACAATATCTTTGAAGATAAAAGGTAAATATCATAAAGCTACCAATAGACCTACCATCCTTTATTATAGTTATAATGAGGCATTGATGTTAGTAATAGACATGTACATAGTGGACAGAATGTGCAAAGAAAAATGTAGATGGATCGGATTTGCAATAAGAGTACTAGATGCAAAGTTGGTGTGGCACAAATAAAAGATAAAATGAAGGAAAATCATTCAAGATGGCCAGAACATGTGCAACAATTTTGGGCACCTTGATTCGAAGGTATACAAAGTTGCAAGAGCCTTACAAAAAGCGGAAAGGAATGTTAAGAAATATTAAAAGGGAAATATTAAGAATAATATGACTTTTTATATTTTTAGATAGAACCAAATGTGGATTTCTTTATAGCTTGTTGTTGCGAAAAAAGAAAATTGGAAGGTTACTTTCTATTTTAAATTTTTAGAAGTTTAATTGTTAGAGATTTTGTATAATCACTCCCAGTACCAACACATTTAGATATAATTACGACTTGGAAAAATAATCGAATTTCTCTTATTTTGTTTTACACTTGCTGCTCATGAGCCCTTGCATGGGGTGCACCTCCTCCCATTGAAACCATCCCATAGACTCGCTGATTAAGCATCGACGATCCCTTTTTCAGACGAGGGGATTCACCCCCTGATATTAAAGAATAAGTCTGAGACTGAGTCTAACATTAAATCATTTATTAATGAGATAAAGAATATTTTCTTTACTACTGTCAAGTATCTGTATTTTAATAATGACTTAGTGTTTTGCACTTTACAGCTATTTGAGTTTCTCAGGTCTCTTGGCATTGTTCACCATACCTCGTGTGCCTATACATCTCAATAGAACGGTGTTGCCAATCAAACATCATCATTTACTCGATGTGATCAAAATCCTTCTGATTCAGATTCGTGTTCCTCACTCTTATTTGGGTGATGCTACTTAGAGAAAAAAACCTTCTCACTGCTTGCCATAGAAGGCCCTATCAATATTGTATCGGGCCGTCCGAAAAAGGATATATCAGGATATATCGTCGATATATCGATGATATCGGTGGAAATGTCGAAGATGGCTCAAAAATGACATTTTGTCGTTTTTTTAGAAATTAAGATCATCCAAGTTATTAAAACAATAAATAACCTACAAATACACACCTATATCACACATATCGTCATTTATACCCCATATATCACACAAACCGGCAATTTCGAACATATCGATGTTAATGTTGATTCATGACTTATACTTATAGATATTGGAAATGGAGTTCGCCCAATTTCTTAGAATACTAAATAACTTACAAATATACTCTTATATCAAACATATCGATCATCTATGACCCTTATATCGTACATATCGAACACATCGTCAGTACTGCTAATTGTTGACCTATAGATATTGGAAATAGAGTTCGTCCAAGTTCTTAGATCACTAAATTACTTACAAATATACTCTCAGATCACACATATCGATCATCTATGATCCTTATATCGCATATATCGGTCATATCGAACATATCGTTATTATTGTTGATTGCTAACTTATGGCTATTGGAAATGTAATCCATCCAAGTTCTTATAACACTAAATAACTTATAAATATACACTTATATCACACATATCGATCATCTATGACCCTTATATCGCACATATCTATCATATTGAGCATATCATTGTTAATGCTGATTGTCGATGTATAAATATTGGAAATGGAGTTCATCCAAGACTTATATTGCATCACATATTATGTATAAACAAAATGTTTGAGCTATTTTTGGAACCAAATAAATAAAGAGCATAATAGTATTTTTTACCAGAGACATAAATCATAATAATGTTTTTGAAAGATAAAAAAGATGAATTAAAATTGATTGGACACCCTGAAGGTGAAGAACCATTGTATGCACCCCCATGTCGCACCATACCCTACAAGATGGGGGTCTCGTTGCAGGGTGCAGGGGCATCGCTCCCAATCTAAAACAAAATATATAAAACATGAAATACTAGGAGTAGCAAAATAAGTAGTGAAATCAAGCTAACAAGGGTCTTATTCATCAATATATAGATATCGACGAAATTTGGACGATATCGGTCGATATCCGGTAATTTTTGTACTGAATCTAGTAATTTTTGACCGATATGGCGATATATCGTCGATATATCGATCATATATCATCGATACCTCGGTAAATAGATAGGCACTTTGATATCGATATACCCTGTCTCTCGATATCGATATATCAGCGATATATCGCGATATGACCTATGTTGCCTGCTACTTAGTGAACTGTATGTCATCCTCTGTTTTGGAAGAAATGGTTCCTTTCTCGATTTCGTTTCTCGAGAAGGATCTATTCTCCCTTACACCTTTAGTATTTGGATTTGTGGCCTTTGTTTACAATATTTTGCCTGGTCATGACAAGCTCTCCCTCAGAGCTGTCAAGTTCTTTGTTGGCTACTCTCGTAACCAAAAATGGTACCGTTGCTTTGATCTGCTTCAGCGGAAATACTTTGTCAGTGTTGATGTTACATTTTTTGAGTATGTTATGTATTTCTCTCCAATAGGCGATAGACGGACCCCATCTGACTCTGATGAGGAGGTCTACATGCCTCCACCTCCTACAACTCTACCACCTCATGCACCTACTCTACCACCTCCATCACCTCCCTCGCCACCACCTCCAGTACCTATACCACCTCATGTGGCTGCCCCTAGACCACCACCCACCTTGACTCAATTTTTACCATGTGTGCTTAATCGCAGGTATCGCTCTGCTTTCCACGCTCGCAGGTCTTCCACATCATCCAGCACGCCTCAAGTATGTAATGAGCACATTGTTTCTACTAATGGCACTACTGAGTTATCTATGCAGCAGGATTCCTTACAAGATGAGCAGGTACCCTCTAAAGAGTGAAACTTATATATTCATGAGGTGATAGATGATCTCGACATGCTTATTGCTCTGCGAAAGCAAAGACGTACTTGTGTTTCATATCCTCTTACAATCCAAGTTTCATTGAGTCAACTTTCAGAGGATTTAAGGAGATTTATCGTGGTACTGTCATCCGTGGAGATACCACGGACATATCAGGAGTCCATTCAGGACAGTCAGTTGCGTCTTCTCATGGAGGAGGAGATGATCGTGCTACGGTTGCGTGGCACTTGCAGCCTTGTTTTAGTTCCAATTCGTGCATTCGTTGTTGGGAGCAAGTGGGTGTTCGCGGTGAAGCACCGAGCAGATGGTAGTGAAGATCGCTACAAGACGAGGCTTACGGCACGTGGGTTCACCTAGACATATGGGGTGGACTATTAGATACATTCTTTCTAGCAGCCAGGCATTCTACTCAGCATATACTTTTATCTGTTGCAGTGACATGGGATTGCCCCCTCTATCAGCTTGATGTGAAGAATGTTTTTCTCTATGGTAGCCTACAGGAGGAGGTTTGTGTTAGCAATGTGAGCCCTAGGTGAACCATTCCTACAATAAATGTTATTGTAATAAATGATTTATCAATAAAAGTTATTGATTATTTTTCACTCCCTTTCTGAGATTGAATGAATGAAAGCACTATAAGGTCCCTCTGTACAATAAGGGTTATGTACCATGGCCAACTTGATGATCATACAGCTGTTGATTCATTGATTGAATCATAGAGGTTGATGCTTGGATGAATATCTAAGCAGTTAGATGAAGGACTCATCAAGCATCATCAAATGATTGTTAAGTGATGATCTCCAGTCCGAGTAGAAGATGACAATCCTTTCTCATATGGCTGATATATGACCAACCTCTTGATGCAGGTCCTCTGCATGGGAATAGTGATTCAGAGGTGTCAGATTAGTTGAGTCAATGGGTTGACTTAACGAGATCGAGATAACCAAAGACCTATGTTGAATGCTGTCACAGCATAGGCATGCATCCTCTTACCAGAGACAGATGTGTTGCTATATGTTTGAGTGTGTACATTTGGCAGACCAATAGGCTAATGACCTAACCAAGGTCTATACACCGGCGAGCTGGTGTGCATGTAAGGACATATGAGTAATACGATCTCTCAAAGAGAACACACAGGTTCACTTATGAACTGGAAGACATGAGCTCACTCATGAGATATTGGAACTGATCAAATTCCATGCATGGTCGTCATGCTTTGGAAGCATGACATAAATTTGAAGGTAAGATATATGCTTTGGGAAAACATATGATCTATACCAATTTCCAATGATTAAGATTGAGAAACTTAATGATCAAACCCTGAAGATGACAGTGTAAAAGTGATCTATATCTTCAGGATGATCATAAGTCTTCCAGTATGCAGGATGTACAGGTATTGGGAATACCTGAGGGTGATGTGATCATAAGCGATTGTATAATCATGGCGCTTCCATTCCGAGTGAGTGATGAAACAGGTTTGGATTTTAGTGACTCCTCTCAATAGAGAAGTAACCTAATCTTAGTCCATATATTGGACATTGATCTGAATGAGATTCAAATGCAATGAGAAGATTAGGTCTACGATCTTAATTTGATCAAGCATGTGTAGGAGGTCCATGAGATCTGGATTTGAGATGTGATCTCAACATCCAAGTCACTATACGTGGAACAATACAATCGTCCTATCCTTATCTCCAAGTATATGCGGAGAAATCGCATTATTCTTGAAGGGGTTTAAGAATAATTCCATAGTTGAATTATATTCGAGCATTAAGAGAATGATAATTAAATGTGATTTAATTATCTTGATGCATGTGGAAATTATCCAATATAATTAAATATGATTTAATTATTGTGGATAAGAATAATGTGGATAGCAATATCCAATTATTCATAATATATTATAAATGTGATTTATAATGTATTCGAGAGAGCTAATTATAAATTATATTTGTTAATTAATTATTGATGTGTATTGGATACACATTGTGTAATTAATTGAAAATGTAAATTATATTTTGTTGTGAATGTGATTCACAAATTTCCAATGGTATGATTGCAATATTCTCAAAATTAATTATGAATTATTTTTGAAGAATAAATCACAACAAAAGTTGTTGGATTAAATAATGGAGATTGTCAAGGAGATATGCAATCTCATGAAATCTCATGAGATTGCTCCCACTTGCAATCAAGTAGACGGCCACCATAACCAATATGGAAATTGGTGGTCGTCCACCATGATGCTTGGGAATGCAATCTCAATGTTGGTTAATCTCCCTTTGTTTGATTGGTTTAATTTAGGATTGATTTATATTTGATTTGTCAAATATATTTGATCTAAATTAAGTTATTGATTGTTGGTTTTTACCAATATCAATCTTGACCATTGGATTGAACATAAATCAATGCCATCCATTGATTTTATGTATCCCATGGATTGAGATCCATGGATCACAAAACTCTATAAATAGAGAGGTATACCATGCTCTCTAGGGTTAGGCTTTGGAAGCACCTCTCTCTCATTCCACACGCCAACTCTCTCCCTCTCTTTCTTGGTGGTCGTCCACCAAACCCTAGAGGAGAAAGCCATCGACGCCTTCGCCATCGCGTCGCCGCTTTGCCGTTCTTCGGTTCTCCGTCTTCTTGGAGTGTTACGCTCACGAAGAGGACGTTCGATCTCGTACGAAACGATCAGGAGTTCATCGTGCTTGGATCATCTTGTTGGATTGCGAGGATCACGCGGTTCATCCCCGCGCATGGTTTAAAAAAACGCGCCTCGAGGCGCAAAGGCGCTCGAGGCGAAACGGGGCGTTGAGAAATCGCCCTGAGGCGACCGCCTCAGACCCCCTGGCAGAGGCGTGCGCCTCAGATGCCTGAGGCGGTCGAGGCGAGGCGAGGCGCTGAGGCGGGGCGAGGCGCAAGGTGAGGCGTCAGGGGCTTTTTCAAGTATTTTTTTAAAGAAAAAATTGTCCTATTCCTATTTTCATATGTTTATAAAGGTTTTGTTGTTGAGTATATATTTATGTAAGATGAATGCTTAAATTTGACCTCTTTCATATTCATATTTAACATTAACATGTCCAATTATTTCAATAAACTCTTACTATTACACCTTTAAATATATAAGAAAGCGTATACGAATTCGAATACACATATAAGAAAAAATTTTAGTGTATGGGCCCCCCCAGGCTCGTTGACCGGGCAGCGAGACCCCCGTACTGGTAGGGTATGGTGGCACAGGGGGGACATCATACTGTTCTTCATCTGGTTCAGTAGAACATACGATTAGGATTCAAATCGTATGATTCATATCAACAACTTGGATATCTTTAGTGGTAACTATAGCCAATCCCTTTTTGATAAAAAAAAAGATAATGATATTTATAGCCAATGATTTCCTTTTGATTGTGTAGTAGTAGAAAGGTTTATGGCATTAACATATCCTTTTTAGTGTTCTTATCTTAATAATATCATCATATATTACATTGTTATATACTATATGTTTGTCAGATTATATTATTTCATCAATAAATATATTTATTGTATATTTTATAATTATTTTTCTATACAAACTGAGGCTTACGCCTCGACCGCCTCGAGGCTACGCCTCGCCTCGCTTCCAGGGAAAACGCCTCGTTCCGCCTTTCGTTTTTTCAAACCTTGTCCCCGCGCTCGTAAGCGTCTTCTCTAACGATCGACTTGAGACAGGAGGTCTCTTTTCGTAGAGACTCGATCAACTACGTTTCAAGAGGTATTCCTTTATACTTGATGTGGTTCTAGATGAAACGATCCTAGAATCGTTCTTGGATCATGTGTTTCATCGCATGAAATTTTTTTTAAATTCCGCTGCATAGAACAACTAGTACGACTAGTCGTTCTACGCCGTATTCGATACGACGCTCACGCTTACGTGATGCGCTTGAGGATAATACCATATCCTTCAAGTGGTATCAGAGCCTTAGGTTGAAGGTTTTGGATACGATCTGCAAACCTAGGACGACTTGGGTTCGTTAAGGTCGCGAAAGTTTTTGTTGCATTTGATTTTCGCACAACTGTTTAGTGAATAAATTCGGCCCTGTTTAAAATGTTTAAACACGAATTAATCACTTGGATTTTGTTCCCCATTAAAAAAGGAAATCATAGGATCTGAGTTTACGTAATTTGGATTCCGTTTGCTCGAGATATGGTTGTTTTAATGAACATGTATTCACTGTTGCGGGAATTACGAATCTTAACATGATTAATGAGTTAATTACTATTTTGATTCACCTCGAAATACATGAAATATCACTTAGGTTCTCTCCTAAATCAAATTAACAATCTTTGAAAATTGATTTTGTCTAATTTGGATTTAAATTGATTGAGATATGTTAATTTTAGTAAGTAGGGATCACTGCTGAAATTACATTCCTTATCAAGAACCATGTGGTTGTCAATTAATGAAATTAATTGTTAATTTCAATAAATAATTATGGAAAATATTTGAGAAATATTGGAAGATGATTATTTCCTTAACTGACTTGGCCTCAACCAATAAATTGATTAAATTTGACCTAGATCATAATTGGAAACACAATCATCAAACTCCTTGCTTGAACAGGATTGGAAATTTGTCTAACAAATTTCTTTATAATAAAAAATGTTTTGATTATTACTATATGGTATAATTTCGGTTGAAGAACCGATGATCATCTCAAGTACAAATTGATCTATTTGGCATTTTCCTTTCCTGAGGTGGATATGGTGTCTAGTCGGAAAGCATTGGGGTAGCGGGTTGCACCGGGTGTGGTCCGTCCCACTTTCGTCGGTACTGGCCATGATAGCGGGTAGGGACTCGATAATGCCGAAGAAATCAAGATGTATTTTCTAATTATTAAAATTCTAATTAATACGTACTTTGAGATAATACCATATATATATTCAAGTAAAACAATCAAGTTTGTTTATTAAATTGGATTGATAATTAATTTAATATGATTGAATTAATTATGTCCAATTGAAACACTCTATTATGAATAGAGTTGCTATTTCCCTTGGAAGAATTAATTATATGAATATGATTCATAATAATTAATTAAAATTTGAATATAAGGTGGAGGATCACATAAGTGACATCCATGGTCTCCCGTCAAGGCGAAGGGTTCCGTCACCAGATATTGTATGTAGGAGACGCATGTCCGAAGTGAAAGCTCCTGCATACGATCCATTTGGATCGGGCTCATCGCTTCTCGAAAGAGTAAGGACATATGCGTAGTGACCCCAATATCGGATCCTCATATTATTGGGGCGATATTGGATTGCGCATAGCGAGTTGTATTCGTGTTGACGGTTGGTTCAATTAATGACGGGTCAACATCACCTTAGGGATGGTGGGTCCGGGTATTAAATACCGAATTGGGAAATGCAAGTTGGACTTGCAAGGCGGAATGTGTTCCCGCTTCTCTTTATTGGAGTCATAGGTTCTCATATTATTGGGATATGACAAAGATAAGGAGGAGATCCCAGTTCTTGCTTGAGATATAACGGTAAGTATATCTCTTACTTTGAAAGTGAATGATGGAATAAACTTTCAAGGTTGACAGAGCAAGAACAATTTGATTTAAAATGCCTTAATAAAATATCATAAATATGAATATATGATTATATGTTCTAATATAGTGCATTCTTAATTTCAGAAAATGAAGTTCATGAACCCACTAAGCAGGCTTCTTGAGGTCAACCAGTAGACCGGCCCAAATTACTCGGATTGGATCCGTAATTTGGAGCTTATTCTCTCAGCTGAGCGAATAAGTTATGTGCTCACAGAAGACAAGCATGAAAACCCTAAATCGAAGGAAGAAAAGGCATACAATGACAAGTATGATGAAGATCGTGTCTTGGCTAGATGTTATATCCTGAGTTCTCTCTCCAATGTTCTTCAGAAGCAACATGTGGAGATAAGCACATGTCAGGAAATAATGCAGAATCTGAAAGATAGGTTTGATGACATTAACCGCACCCAGCGTTACAACATTATGAAAGAACTCGTTCGCTGCAAGATGCAGGAAGAAACTTCGGTTCGAGAACATGTGCTCAAAATGTTTGGGTACTTGTCTTGTTGTCCTTGCCCAAGTCTTTTAATAATTTTGTGATTTCATTCCACATAAACAAGTTGGACTTGACGAACGCTGGACTTCTTGCTGCATTAAAGTTTGCAGAAGACGTAATGAAGAAAGATGGTCCCGCTGGCAGTGCACTGGTTGCACAGGTCAGAGGGAAGCGCAGTCGGAAGCAAGGTCCTCGGAAGGGCCTAGCCCAGAAGAGAAAGAAGAAGAGTCAAGGCGTTGGCTCATCTTCTAATGCATCCACACTGATAGTGTCGAAGAAATCCGACGTCTGTCACCACTAAAGTCGGGGCACTGGAGGCGTAACTGCCCGGAATACCTGAAGTCAGCAGACAAAGGTAAAGCCCCAGCATGTATAAAATCTACTTTTATCATTGAAATTAGTTTTCTCGTTGGACGAGAAGGAAGTTGGGTTGTAGATTCTGGTGCTTCTGTTCATGTATGCAATTTGTTGCATTTGTTTTAGAAAACTAGAAATCTTGAAGAAGGGGAGATAGTCATCCAGATGGGATCTGATGCAAGTGTTGCAGCAGTCACCGTCGGGACTTGTCGACTATCATTATCTAGTGGTAGAGTTCTAGTACTTAAAGAGTGTCTTTATGTACCAGAAGTTAGAAGGAATTTAATATCTGTATCTAAGCTAGTTAGAAGTGGATATTCATTACTTTTCTGTAATAAATTAGTCATAAATCATTACGATAAATATACTGCGGATGGTATTTTGACTTCTGGTGGACTCTATGAATTGTGCATTGATGAGCATGTCATGAATGTTACAACCACTAATAAAAACCCTAAAAGATCTAGGGAGAATAAAAATCATTCAAATATGATTTGGCATCAAAGGCTTGGTCATTTGTCTGTTGATAGGATCAACAAATTGATAAAGGATGGACCTTTAGATTTTCTACAGGTTCAATCTTTGCCTATCTGTGAACATTGTATTCGAGGTAAAATGACTAGAATGCCATTTCGTAACAAGGTTATAAGATGCGAAGGTATTATTGACCTAATACATACCGATGTATGTGGTCCCTTCAGTACCGCGACTCGAAATGGATATCGATATTATTTGACGTTTATTGATGACCATTCGCGATACGGGTTTGTCTTCCTATTATGTCATAAATCTGAAACCTTTGAAAAGTTCAAAGAATTCAAAGCTTTGTTTGAGAACCAAACCGATAGGAAGATTAAACGGATTCGATCTGGTGGCGAGTACCCCTCAGATGAATTCAAGGAATATCTTAAGGAGAATGGAATTGTCTCCAATCTCACTCCTCCTGGAACTCCCCAACTTAATGGTGTTGCTGAAAGAACAATAGGACCATCATGGATATGGTCCGTTCAATGATGAGCAAAGCTCATTTACCTCTTAGTTTCTGGGTATATGCAGTAGAGACTGCAATATATATCCTGAATAAGATTCCTAACAAATCTGTACCTAAGACTCCTCATGAGCTATGGTATGGAACCAAATCTAGTGTTATCACTTGAGGGTTTGGGGTTGCTTGGTCCATGCGAAGAACGTGGATGCAAGTAAAGCTAGAATCTCGCACTCGTGAGTGTAACTTCATCGGGTATGTTAGAGATGGTATTGGATATCAACTCTATGACCCTGAGACCCAGAAGGTTTTTATTTCTAGAGATGTGAAATTTCTGAAGAATGATTTCCTTAAAGCTCAAGACAAAATGAAGTAGAGGAACTCATTGAATTTCTTGAGGATTCTGAGCTTCCTAGACCAGAAACTGAAGAGATAAATAAAGATGAAACACCCATACCTCTTCGAAGGAGTTCGATGGTGGTTGCGCTACCTGAAAGGTATGGATTTCATGTGTCAAGTGAGACTGACAATGATCCTACTTCATTTGATTAAGCACTCGCGGATCATGACATGGATAGATGGATGCTAGCAATGAAGTCAGAAATTGACTCCATGCATAAGAATGGTGTATGGACCCTAGAGGATCCACCTAAAGGGGTAAAACCCATTGGGTGTAAATGGATCTTCAAGAGAAAGAGGGGACCTGATGGGAAAGTAGAGACTTTCAAAGCACGGCTCGTAGCCAAGGGCTACACACAAAGAGAAGGCATCGACTACGATAAGACATTCTCTCCTGTGGCTATGCTTAAATCCATCAGGACACTGCTAGCTATAGATGCATCTCTTGACTACGACATCTGGCAGATGGACGTCAAGACAGCTTTCCTCAATGGATACCTCGAGGAGGATATCTATATGGAGCAGCCCCAAGGCTTCATAGTTGAGGATGGAAAAGTATGCAAGCTGAAGAAATCCATCTATGGGCTCAAGCAAGCTTCTCGTAGCTGGAACATCAGATTTGACGAAACCATAAAGAGTTATGATTTTGTGCAAAATCCTGATGAACCTTGTGTGTACAAGAAGCTTAGTGAGAGCGCCATTGTGTTCATCGTGCTTTACGTAGATGACATGCTTATCATTGGAAATGATACAGGGATGATGACCAGTGTGAAAATTTGGTTATCCCATACCTTTGAGATGAAAGATCTTGGAGAAGCCTCTTACATCTTAGGTATGAAGTTGTTCAGAAACCGAGAAAAGAGGATATTGGGATTTTTACAGCGTATATTAAGAAGATTCTTGAACGATTCCGCATGGATAGTTCCAAGAAAGGTTTCCACCCCTTAAGACATGGTATCCACCTATCTAAAGGGATGGTACCTCAAACTGTTGAGGGAAAGAAAGCCATGGCTGGATGCCCTTACGCATCAGCTGTAGAAAGCTTAATGTACGCCATGATGTGTACTAGGCCAGATATCTGCCATGCAGTGGGAGTGGTAAGTCGTTACCAATCCTGCTATGAAGAACAACACTGGAATGCAGTAAAGAATATATTCAAATATCTAAGACGGACGCAAGATTACATCTTGGTCTATGGAGATGGTGATCTCCAAGTCTTGGGATATACATATTCTGACTTTCAATCGGATATTGATGATCGAAAGTCGACATCAGGGTTTGTATCTCATCCATTGATTTTATGTATACCTTGGATCAGTGTTCACGAAAGCGGCCCGTGCGGCCGCTTATGCGGCCGCATATGCGTATGCGGTGCCCTCAGCGCACCGCTTTCCTGAAGCCCCCCATTATGCGCCCTGTGCGCTTATGCGGGCCGCATATGCGGGCTATGCGGCCGCATATGCGGTCTGTGCGGCCGCATACACATTTTTTTATTTATTTTTTATTTTTTTTATTTGTGCCATGTTTTGTTGGGTTGTTTATGCCATGTTATCCTTACTTTTGATGCATGCTAACCAAACATTACATGATTATTTGAATCCATCATTAAAGTAGTTGTACTTCGAGATTGGAGTAAACACGCAAGGAAGAAAAAGAATAATATACTAATAATTTTGCAAACTAATTTAGTCAATTAATAGTTATTATGAATGTAATATATTATATGTAAAGTTTGGTACTTTTGATGGAGGATCAATTATAAATATAACGACAGAGATAAATGACATTATATTCAACAATAGAGGCATTTTGTGCGCTAACTTTTTTATTTTGTTGATTGTTATCAATTATTTTTTGTGTTAACCGTTCTAGTGAAGTATTGATATTTGATTGATAGAGATTGTTTTGAACTCTATATGAAAGTTATTTTTCTTAGATCTTCTGTTGGACCACAATTATATATAAGTTTGGTTCTGTTGTAGTTACTTTTGTATATATTTATTTATTTTTAAATAAAAAATTAGGAAACCGCGTAGAACCGCATATACCCCGCATATGCCCCCGCATACCGCTTAAGCGCTATTTAGTGACCTGTCCGAACGCATACGCATACCGCTTTCCTGAACCTTGCCTTGGATTGAGATCCATGGATCACAAAACCCTATAAATAGAGAGGCATACCATACTCTCTAGGGTTATGCTTTGTAAGCACATCTCTCTCTCTCATTCCACACGCCAACTCTCTCCCTCTCTTTCTTGGTGGTCGTCCACCAAACCCTAGAGGAGAAAGCTGTCGACGCCTTCGCCATCGCGCCACCGCTTTGTCGTTCTTCGGTTCTCCGTCTTCTTCGAGTGCTACGCTCACGAAGACGACGTTCGATCTCGTACGAAAAGATCAGGAGTTCATCGTGCTTAGATCATCTTGTTGGATTGCTAGGATCACGCGGTTCATCCCGCGCTCGCAAGCGTCTTCTCTAACGATCGGACTTGAGACAGGAGGTCTCTTTTCGTAGAGACTCGATCAACCACGCTTCAAGAGGTATTCCTTTATACTTGATGTGGTTTTAGATGAAACGATCCTAGAATCATTCTTGGATCATGTGTTTCATCGCATGAAAATTTTTTTAAATTCCGATGCATAGAACAACTAGTACAACTAGTCGTTCTACGTCGTATTCGATACGACGCTCATGCTTCCGTGAAGTGCTTGAGGATAATACCATATCCTTCAAATGGTATCAGAGCCTTAGGTTGAAGGTTTTGGATACGATCCGCAAACCTAGGACGACTTGGGTTCGATAAGGTCACGAAAGTTTTTGTCGCATTTTATTTTCGCACATCTGTTTAGTGAATGAATTCGACCCTGTTTAAAATGTTTAAACAATAATTAATCACTTGGATTTTGTTCCCCATTAAAAAAGGAAACCAAATGATCTGAGTTTACGTAATTTGGATTCCGTTTGCTCGAGATATGGTTGTTTTAATGAACATGTATTCACTGTTGCGGGAATTGGGAATCTTAACATGATTAACGACTTAATTACTGTTTTGATCCGCCTCGAAATACGTGAAATATCACTTAGGTTCTGTCCTAAATCAAATTAACAATCTTTAAAATTGATTTTGTCTAATTTGGATTTAAATTGATTGAGATATGTTAATTTTAGTAAATAGGGGTCACTGCTGAAATTACATTCCTTATCAAGAAACATGTGATTGTCAATTAACGAAATTAATGGTTAATTTCAAGAATTAATTATGGAAAATATTTGAGAAATATTGGAAGATGATTATTTCCTTTATTGACTTGGCCTCAACCAATAAATTGATTAAATTTGATCTAGATCATAATTGGAAACACAATCATCAAACTCCTTGCTTGAATAGGATTGGGAATTTGTCTCACAAATTTCCTTATAATCAAAAATGTTTTGATTATTACTATATGGTATAATTTCGGTTGAAGAACCGATGATCATCTCAAGTACAAATTGATCTATTTGGCATTATCCTTTCCCGATGTGGATATGGTGTCTAGTCGGAAAGCATTGGGGTAGCGGGTTGCACCGGGTGTGGTTCGTCCCACTTTCGTCGGTACTGGCCATGATAGCGGGTAGGGACTCGATAATGCCGAAGAAATCAAGATGTATTTTCTAATTATTAAAATTCTAATTAATACGTACTTTGAGATAATACCATATATATATTCAAGTAAAACAATCAAGTTTGTTTATTAAATTGGATTGATAATTAATTTAATATGATTGAATTAATTATGTCTAATTGAAACACTCTATTACGAATAGAGTTGTTATTTCCCTTGGAAGAATTAATTATATGAATATGATTCATAATAATTAATTAAAATTTGAATATGAGGTGGAGGATCACATAAGTGACATCTATGGTCTCCCGTCAAGGCGAAGGGTTCCGTCGCCGGATATTGTATGTAGGAGACGCCTGTCCAAAGTGACAGCTCCTGCATACGATCCATTTGGATCGGGCTCGTCGCTTCTCAAAAGAGTAAGGACATATGCGTAGTGACCCCAATATCGGATCCTCATATTATTGGGGCGATATTGGATTGCGCATAACGAGTTGTATTCCTGTTGACGGTTGGTTCAATTAATGACGGGTCAACATCACCTTAGGGGTGGTGGGTCCGGGTATTAAAGACCGAATTGGGAAATGCAAGTTGGACTTGAAAGGCGGAATGTGTTCTCGCTTCTCTTTATTGGAGTCATAGGTTCTCATATTATTGGGATATGACAAAGATAAGGAGGAGATCCCAGTTCTTGCTTGAGATATAACGGTAAGTATATCTCTTACTTTGAAAGTGATTGAGGGAATAAACTTTCAAGGTTGACAGAGCAAGAACAATTTGATTTAAAATGCCTTAATCAAATATCATAAATATGAATATATGATTATATGTTCTAATATAGTGCATTCTTAATTTCAGAAAATGAAGTCCATGAACCCACTAAGCAGGCTTCTTGAGGTCAACCAGTAGACCGGCCCAAATTACTCGGATTGGATCCGTAATTTGGAGCTTATTCTCTCGACTGAGCGCATAAGTTATGTGCTCACAGAAGACAAGCATGAAAACCCTAAATCGAAGGAAGAAAAGGCATACAATGACAAGTATGATGAAGATCATGTCTTGGCTAGATGCTATATCATGAGTTCTCTCTCCAATGTTCTTCAGAAGCAACATGTGGAGATGAGCACATGCCATAAAATAATGCAGAATCTGAAAGATATGTTTGACGATATTAACCGCACCCAACGTTACAAAATTATGAAAGAACTCGTTCGCTGCAAGATGCAGGAAGGAACTCCGGTTCGAGAACATGTGCTCAAAATGTTTGGGTACTTGTCTTGTTGTCCTTGCCCAAGTCTTTCAATAATTTTGTGATTTCATTCCACATAAACAAGTTGGACTTGACGAACGTTGGACTTCTTGCTACATTAAAGTCTGCAGAAGACGTAATGAAGAAAGATGGTCCCGCTGGTAGTGCACTGGTTGCACATGTCAGAGGGAAGCACGGTCAGAAGCAAGGTCCTCGGAAGGGCCTAGCCCAGAAGAGAAAGAAGAAGAGTTAAGGCGTTGGCTCATCTTCTAGTGCATCCACACTGATAGCCGTCAAAGAAATCCGACGTCTGTCATCACTGCAAAAAGCCGGGGCAATGGAGGCGTAACTGCCCGGAATACCTGAAGTCGGCAGACAAAAGTAAAGCCCCAGCAGGTATAAAATCTACTTTTATCATTGAAACTAGTTTTCTCGTTGGACGAGAAGGAAGTTGGGTTGTAGATTCTGGTGCTTCTGTTCATGCATGCAATTTGTTGCATTTGTTTTAGAAAACTAGAAATCTTGAAGAAGGGGAGATAGTCATCCAGATGGGATCTGATGCAAGTGTTGCAGCAGTCGCCGTCGGGACTTGTCGACTATCATTATCTAGTGGTAGAGTCTTAGTACTTAAAGAGTGTCTTTATGTACCTGAAGTTAGAAGGAATTTAATATCTGTATCTAAGCTAGTTAGAAGTGGATATTCATTCCTTTTCTGTAATATAATCATAAATCATTATGATAAATATACTGCGGATGGTATTTTGACTTCTGGTAGACTCTATGAATTGTGCATTGATGAGCATGTCATGAATGTTACAACCACTAATAAAAACCCTAAAAGATCTAGGGAGAATAAAAATCATTCGAATATGATTTTGCATCAAAGGCTTGGTCATTTGTCTGTTGATAGGATCAACAGATTGATAAAGGATGGACCTTTAGATTTTCTACAGGTTTAATCTTTGTCTATCTGTGAACATTGTATTCGAGGTAAAATGACTAGGATGCCATTCCGTAACAAGGTTATAAGATGCGAAGGTATTATTGACCTAATACATACCGATGTATGTGGTCCCTTCAGTACCGCGACTCGAAATGGATATCGATATTATTTGACGTTTATTGATGACCATTCGCGATACGGGTTTGTCTTCCTACTACGTAATAAATCTAAAACCTTTGAAAAGTTCAAAGAATTCAAAGCTTTGGTTGAGAACCAAACCGATAGGAAGATTAAACGGATTGGATCTGGTGGCGAGTACCTCTCAGATGAATTCAAGGAATATCTTAAGGAGAATGGAATTGTCTCCAATCTCACTCCTCCTGGAACTCCCCAACTTAATGGTGTTGCTGAAAGACACAACAGGACCATCATGGATATGGTCCGTTCAATGATGAGCAAAGCACATTTACCTCTTAGTTTCTGGGGATATACAGTAGAGACTGCAATATATAGCCTGAATAAGATTCCTAGCAAATATGTACCTAAGACTCCTCATGAGCTATGGTATGGAACCAAACCTAGTGTTAATCACTTGAGGGTTTGGGGTTGCTTGGTCCATGCGAAGAACGTGGATGCAAGTAAGCTAGAATTTCGCACTCGTGAGTGTTACTTCATCGGGTATGTTAGAGATGGTATTGGATATCAACTCTATGACATTGAAGGTCGTATCGATATCGATATCGTTTCGGTCCGCCCGAAAATGGATATATCGGGATATATCGACGATATATCGACGATATCAGTGGAAATGTCGAAAATGGCACAAAAAGCCAATTTTTTGGCATTTTTTCCGAAATTAAGGTCGTCCAAGATATTAAACCAACAAATAACGTACAAATACACACTTATATCACACATAACAGTCCATTTATAGACCATATATCGCACATATCGGTATCACACATATCGGTCATATCGAACATATCGATATTAATACCGATTCTTGACTTATAAATATTGGAAATGGATTTCATTCAAGTTCTTATAACATGAAATACTACAAATATGCACCTAAAAAATACATATAAATCATTTATGAGGACTATGATCCTTATAGTGCACATATTGGTCATATCGAACATATCGTTGATATTGTTAGTTGTTGACATACTATATATAGAAAATGGAGTTAATCCAAGTACTTTGATCACTAAATAATTTACAAATGTACTCTTACTCTCTTAGATAACACATATCGATCATTTATGAACCTTATATCACATAGATCGATGCGGTTGTACTGTTAGTTGTTGACCTATATATATATATATATATATATTGAAAATGGAGTTTATCCAAGTTCTTAGATCACTAAATAACGTACAAATATACTCTTAGATCACACATATCGATCATCTATAAAGCTTATATTGCATATATTGATCATTTCGAACATATCGATATTAATGTTGATTCGTGACTTGTAGATTTTTTTGTTGACTTATAGATATTGGAAATGGATTTCATTCAAGTTTTAAAACATGAAATAACTTGTAAATATACACCAAGTTGAAGAACCATTATATGCACCCTCCTGTCGCACCATACCCTACCAGTACGGAACAACGTATATAAATCATACATTGTTTTAATACTAGGTGTAGCTAGATAGGTAGTGGAATCAAGCTTGCATGAATAATAACATTCATATATAGGGATATCGACGAAATATCGGCGATATCAGTCGATATCTTGTATTTTTTGTACTGAATCCATTCATTTTTTACCGATATCGAACGATACGGCGATATATCGCCGATATATCGCTGATATGTCATCGATATCCCTGTAAAAGGATATACACTCCAATTTCGATACCCCCAACCTCTCGCCGGCCATCCATGCTCTATGACCCTGAGACCCAAAAGGTTTCTGTTTCTAGAGATATGAAATTTCTGAAGAATGATTTCCTTAAAGCTCAATACAAAATGAAGTAGAGGAACTCATTGAATTTCTTGAGGATTATGAACTTCCTAGACCAGACACTGAAGAGATAAATAAAGATGAAACACCCATACCTCTTCGAAGGAGTTCGAGGGTGGTTGCGCTACCTGAAAGGTATGGATTCTATGTGTCAAGTGAGACTGACAATGATCCTACTTCATTTGATGAAGCACTCGCGGATCATGACATGGATAGATGGATGCTAGCAATGAAGTCAGAAATTGACTCCATGCATAAGAATGGTGTATGGACCCTAGAGGATCCACCTAAAGGGGTAAAACCCATTGGGTGTAAATGGATCTTCAAGAGAAAGAGGGGACTTGATGGGAAAGTAGAGACTTTCATAGCACGGCTCGTAGCCAAGGGCTACACACAGAGAGAAGGCATCGACTACGATGAGACGTTCTCTCCTGTGGCTATGCTTAAATCCATCAGGACACTGCTAGCTATAGCTGCATCTCTTGACTACGACATCTGGCAGATGGACGTCAAGACAGCTTTCCTCAATGGATACCTCGAGGAGGATATCTATATGGAGCAGCCCCAGGGCTTTCATAGTTAAGGATGGAAAAGTATGCAAGATGAAGAAATCCATCTATGGGCTCAAGCAAGCTTCTCGTAGCTGGAACATCAGATTTGACGAAACCATAAAGAGTTATGATTTTGTGCAAAATCCTGATGAACCTTGTGTGTACAAGAAGCTTAGTGAGAGCGCCATTGTGTTCATCGTGCTTTACGTAGATGACATCCTTATCATTGGAAATGATACAGGGATGATGACCAGTGTGAAAATTTGAATATCCCATACCTTTGAGATGAAAGATCTTGGAGAAGCCTCTTACATCTTAGGCTTGAAGTTGTTCAGAAACTGAGAAAAGAGGATATTGGGATTGTTACAGCATGGGTACATTAAGAAGATTCTTGAACGATTCCGCATGGATAGTTCCAAGAAAGGTTTCCTCCCCTTAAGACATGGTATCCACCTGTCTAAAGGGATGGCACCTCAAACTGTTGAGGGAAAGAAAGCCATGATTGGATGCCCTTATGCATCAGCTGTAGAAAGCTTAATGTACGCCAAGATGTGTACTAGGCCAAATATCTGCCATGCAGTGGGAGTGGTAAGTCGTTACCAATCCTTCTATGAAGAACAACACCGGAATGCAGTAAAGAACATATTCAAATATCTAAGACGGACGCAAGATTATATTTTGGTCTATGGAGATGGTGATCTCCAAGTCTTGGGATATACAGATTCCGACTTCCAATCGGATATTGATGATCGAAAGTCGACATCAGGGTTTGTATTCCTGTTAAACGGTGATGTTGTGAGCTGGAGAAGCAAAAAGCAGGACACTACGGCAGATTCAACGACAGAAGCCGAGTACATTGCCGCATTGGATGCTGCAAAGGAGGCGGTGTGGTTGCGCAAGTTCACCCTGGAGCTTGGCGTAGTTTCCTCTGATACTCCCATCCCGCTACTCTGCGATAACACAGGAGACAATGCCCAGGTGAAGGAACCCAGATGGCATCAAAAGAGTAAGCACGTAGAAAGGAAATACCACATCATTCGGGAGATTCAAAAGCGTGGTGACATCATCATCACCAAGGTGGCCTCTGCCGACAACAT
Organism: Ottelia alismoides; assembly: GCA_037367405.1. NCBI lineage: Eukaryota > Viridiplantae > Streptophyta > Magnoliopsida > Alismatales > Hydrocharitaceae > Ottelia > Ottelia alismoides. The sequence goes on along the minus strand of JAZKJV010011390.1, from coordinate 130,885 downwards.
TGCTGATCCTCTTACCAAACTTCTGACACAGAAGGTTTTTGACCAGCACGTAATGAGTATAGGTTTAAGGATTGTTCCTGAATGGTTCTGAGGGCTAGTGGGAGATTGTTAGCAATGTGAGCCTGATGTGAACCATTTCTACAATAAATGTTATTGTAACAAATGATTTATCAATAAAAGTTATTGATTATTTTTCACTCCCTTTCTGAGATTGAATGAATGAATGCACTATAAGGTCCCACTGTACAATAAGGGTTATGTACCATGGCCAACTTGATGATCATACAGCTGTTGATTCATTGATTGAATCATAGAAGCTGATGTTTGGATGAATATCTAAGTAGTTAGATAGAGGACTCATCAAGCATCATCAAATGATTGCTAAGTGATGATCACCAGTCTAAGTAGGAGATGGCAATCATTTCTCATATGGTTGATATCTGACCGACCTCTTGATGCAGGTCCTCTGCATGGGAATAGTGATTCAGATGTGTCAGATTAGTTGAGTCAATGGGTTGACTTAACGAGATCGAGATAACCAAAGACCTATGTTGAATGCTGTCACAGCATAGGCATGCATCCTCTGACTAGAGACAGATGTGTTGTTATATGTCTGAGTGTGTATATCTGGCAGACCAATAGGCTGATGACCTAACCAAGGTCTATACACCGGCGAGCTGTTGTGCATATAAGGACATATGAGTAATATGATCTCTCAAAGGGATCATACAGGTTCACTTATGAACCGGAAGACATGAGCTCACTCGTGAGGTATTGGGACTGATCAAATTCCATGCATGGTCGTCATGCTTTGGAAGCATGACATGAATTTGAAGGTAAGATATATGCTTTGGGAAGCATATGATCTATACCAATTCCCAATGACCAAGATTGAGAAACTTAATGATCAAACCCTGAAGATGACAGTGTAAAAGTGATCTATATCTTCAGGATGATCATAGGTCTTCCAGTATGCAGGATGTATAGGTATTGGGAATACCTGAGGGTGATGTGATCATAAACGATTGTATAACCATGGCGCTTCCATTCCGAGAGAGTGATGAAACAGGTTTGGATTTTAGTGACTCCTCTCAATAGAGAAGTGACCTAATCTTAGTCCATGTATTGGACATTGATCTAAATGAGATTCAGATGCAATGAGAAGATTAGGTCTACGATCTTGATTTGATCAAGCATCTGTGGGAGGTCCATGAGATCTGGATTTGAGATGTGATCTCAACATCCAAGTTACTATACGTGGAACAATACAATCGCCCTGTCCTTATCTCCAAGTATGTGCGAAGAAATCGCATTATTCTTGAAGGGGTTCAAGAATAATTCCATAGTTGAATTATATTCGAGCATTAAGAGAATGATAATTAAATGAGATTTAATTATCTTGTATCATGTGGAATTTATCCAATATAATTAAATATGATTTAATTATTGTGGACAAGAATAATGTGGATAGCTATATCCAATTATTCATAATATATTATAAATGTGATTTATGATGTATTAGAGAGAGCTAATTATAATTTATATTTGTTAATTAATTATTGATGTGTATTGGATACACATTGTGTAATTAATTGAAAATGTAAATTATATTTTGTTGTGAATGTGATTCACAAATTTCCAATGGTAAGATTGCAATATTCTCAAATTTAATTATGAATTATTTTTGAAGAATAAATCACAACAAAAGTTGTAGGATTAAATAATGGAGATTTACAAGGAGATATGCAATCTCACGAAATCTCATGAGATTGCTCCCACTTGCAATCAAGTGGACGGTCACCATAACCAATATGGAAATTGGTGGTCATCCACCATAATGCTTGGGAATGCAATCTCCATGTTGGTTAATCTTTCTTATTTGATTGGTTTAATTTAGGCTTGATTTATATTTGATTTGTCAAATATATTTGATCTAAATTAAGTTATTGATTGTTAATTTTTACCAACATCAATCTTGACCATTGGATTGAACATAAATCAATCTCATCCATTGATTTTATGTATCCCATGGATTGAGATCCATGGATCCCAAAACCCTATAAATAGAGAGGCATACCATGCTCTCTAGAGTTATGCTTTGGAAGCACATCTCTCTCTCATTCCACACGCCAACTCTCTCCCTCTCTTTCTTGGTGGTCGTCCACTAAACCCTAGAGGAGAAAGTCGTCGACGCCTTCGCCATCACGTCGTCGCTTCGACGTTCTTCGGTTCCCCATCTTCTTGGAGTGCTACGCTCACGAAGAGGACGTTCGATCTCATATGACGAGATCAGGAGTTCACCGTGCTTGGATCATCTTGTTGGATTGCGAGGATCATGCGGTTCATCCCCGCGCTCGCAAGCGTCTTCTCCGACGATCGGACTTGAGACAAGAGGTCTCTTTTCGTAGAGACTCGATCAAACACGCTTCAAGAGGTATTCCTTTATACTTGATGTGGTTCTAGATGAAACGATCCGAGAATCGTTCTTGGAATATGTGGTTTCATCGCATGAAAATTTTTTTAAATTCCGTTGCATAGAACAGCTAGTACGACTAGTCGTTCTACGTCGTATTCGATACGACGCTCACGCTTCCGTAATGCGCTTGAGGATAATACCATATCCTTCAGTTTACATGCAGCAACTACTTGGATTAGCTATTGAGGGGGAGTGTCGGAAGGTTTGCAAGCTTCACAAGGCGATCTATGGCCTTAAGCAAAGTCAAAGAGCATGGTTCCAGAAGCTCTTGGACTTGGTAGAGCAACATGGGTTTGTGATACCGATTGTCGATCATTCACTGTTTGTTCAGAAGACTCAGAGATGTACAGTTGTCATACTTGTGTATGTTGATGATATCATTGTTACAGGGGACGACGGGTGGGGCATATAGGCTGCTAAGGATTTCCTAGATCAACAATTTCTGACCAAGGACCTTGGTAACCTATGTTACTTCCTTGGACTGGAGTTCGCTAGGAACCAACGAGCTCTTGTAATGATCAGAGGAACTACGTTGCAGATCTCTCTGAGACAGGCATCGCAGATTGCAAGTTTGCCATTGCTCCTATGGACCCACGCATGAAGCTCTATGATGATGGCACTGAGGAGATCGACAAGAGGTGCATGGAGCTTGTTGGGAAGCTACTTTATGTAACCATCACCATAACAAATATATCCTTTACAGTGAGCAAAGTGAGTCAGTTCATGGAACAGTCTCGACAGGCACATATGGATGATGTCTATATGATTCTGATTTATCTAAAGGCCTCACCTGGCATTGATCTTCTATTCAGCAGAAGTACATCCATTGTCGTTACCATGGTTCAAAAAAACGCGCCTCGAAGCGTAAAGGCGCTCTAGGCGAAACGAGGCAGAGGAAAACAGCCTCGAGGCAACCGCCTGCGAGCTCGGATGACCAAGGCGAGGCGAGGCAGTGAGGCAAGGCGAGGTGGTCGCCAAGGCATTCTAGATTTAAGAAGCACTTTTTAATAAAATAATTGATTATATTTGTAGTTTCAAATGTTTATAAATGCCTATTTGTTGATGATATATTTATACAAGATGAATGCTTAAATTTGACCTCTTTCTTATTCGCATTTATCATTAACATGTCCAATTATTTTAATGAACTCTTAATATTGCACCCTTAAACATATGCATTCGCAAATCTCAGATGCATGCGAATTCAAATACACATTTAAGAAAAATTTTGGGACAGGTAGGGAATGGTGGCACATGGGGACATCGGACCATTCTTCAACTGGTTTCAGTAGAACAGACAGTTAGGATTTATATATATGATTCATATGAACATCTTGAATATATAAGATATTTAATGACAACTATAGCTAATGACTCCTTTAATAAAACTAGTGATAGCTATAGCCAATGATCTCATTTTTGATTGGGTAGAAATTTAGTATAAAGCTTTATGAAATAGACATAATCTTTTTCATTTTCTTACCTTCATAATTTCATATTATATTACAATTATATATTTCATGTGTCTATCAGATTAGATTATTTCATCAATAAATATATTTATTATATTTTTTGCACTTATTTTCCTATACAAACTGAGGCTTACGCCTCGACTGCCTCAAGGCTACGCCTCGCCTCCAGGTAAAACATCTCGTTCCGCCTTTCCTTTTTTCAAACCTCGATTACAGCTTGTGCAGATGCAGATTATGTGAGGTGTCCCAAAGACAGAAAGTCTATCTCTGATTTTGTAATTTCATAGATAATTCCTTGGTGTCATAAAAGAGCAAGAAGCAGACAGTGGTTGCCAGATCCAGCATAGAATCAGAATACATGGTTATGGCACAGGCCAGCACAGAAATGACGTGGGTCGTATTTGTTCTTATTGACCTAACGGTTGAGATGTCTCTTCGCACGCACCTCCAATGCGACAACCATCATGTTCTCTTCATTGCCAACAACCCATCCTTCCATGAGAGGACCAAGTATATCGAGGTAGATTGTCATTACACTCGATACATAATACAGACGGGCTTTATCTCCACTACTCGTGTTAGCTCAAGAGAGACACCATATGTACTTACCAATGCCCTAGACAGAGGACCTTATCAGAGATGTTGTTCCAAGCTGAGCATGATTGATATCTATGCTACAGCTTGAGGGGGAATGTTGAGATATTTTTCTATATTTTATCTCTTTTATGTATTTTCTATTATTTCAATATTCATTATGTAATTACCCAACAAATCTCTCCTCTATATAAAAGAATCACGAGTCTCATGAGAATGCAATTCATTATTTTTCCTCAACAAAAAGAACGAAAGGCTAAAATTCTAACCAGTGACTCCCAAATCCCACTTAAATATTTTGACTGGAAAACATACAATACTCAGGCCCTAGAGACACTATTAATGGCTGGGACAGAAAAAACAGATCTTGGAAATGTTACAAAACATTGGACGTGCCGGGGCTAATGGACAAGAAAATCATGCACCATTAATGCCTCCAAGATGAATTTTCAGGTTTTTTTAAAAATGGAATGACAGAAATATTCCAAAATTTCGAGAGGGCTGAATCCAAAAACTTGTTACATGCTTCAATCCATTGTTTCCATGTTAGTTCTCATTATATTTTCCCCAAGCACACACATAACGGTGTTCTATATTCTACATTTTCCATCCAAGATATAAAAGCTACTTATCCAAAGATTTGATACATCCAGCAATGCCACTCAAACTTATCCCAGATATAAACAGGATCTTAAAGTGCACGAGAGAAGTTTCACAAAGTTTCAATATTTTAATAAGGTTTAACCCCACATAACTGTATGAAGACAGCTCACAAAAAGGGAATGTGAAATCACGCCATCTTTTATAATAGAATATATGTAGGAAAAGTATAAACAGAGATCTATTAATTTGGACATCGTAAGGAACAAAAAAGAACATGTAGGAATTTAAGAATACCTGACCATCAGCAATTATTAACAGAACATGGTACTGACCACCACTTTTCTCCACAATAGTCGTAGCCATTTCAATTATAGGAGCGAAAGATGTTGGCCCTTAAAAAAGATGGGTAGAACACATTTTTAATGAAAACTTTGTTAAATCATTAGTGTTCGGTGTGTCAACATACCTGACAACCGTATGTGCGGAACTAATTCTCTATATCGAGAGAGAACATCTTCGAACCCCCTACAGGGCTTTTCATCCGGGTAAAAGCCAAATACATCTTGATCATGTGTTGTTGCTGAAAATTTGAATAACAGTTAAATATCTAACCAAATCTTAATGCTATAATAGTTTTAGGAAAGCAAGTGAGAGACTATTACCATCTCCAAAACCAAAGCACGGAATTAAATTATCTTCATCAAATGATGACAAAGTTCTTCCAATAATGGAAATTGCTTGTTCGTATGGATTCTGATAGTCACCAATGTGATGCAAACTCCGACGCTGAAATGAGCGTTTGCCTAAAGATGACGTTTGTTACAAAGTAGAAAGTTCTTGCATCTAGCAGGAAATTAGCAGTAAGTATATAACCAGTACCTGTCCATTCATTGCTTTTCGTAAAATCAATGCCTACAATGAGATTCGAAGACTCAAGTCCTGCCCGAGCAAGTGCATTAGATACCTAAAAAAGAATTGAAGATGACGTTAGGGAATAAAGGATACCAACCAATGTATTTTGTCCAATCTACTAGTTTCCAGTGAAACAGATTACAACTTGTGATACAATGTAGGAGCGACTAGAGATGGTCAAAGAGTGGTGTGATACTGCCAAATATCATTCTGTGGTAATAAAGATGTGAAATTACATAAAACTTATTGGAATAAACTATACTATGATTTTAATCCATTGAAGCGGATGATTACAATATTGTACGGTTCAAATAAAACTTCCATGCATGATATTACATGGGTATTTTGCCTCACAATCTGAGATTCCCCTGAAATTAGTCATTGAGAATAAGGAAATTTGATTAAATTCCTAGCCACGAAGAAAAGGTGAATTTCTACCAAAACTCGTCAGAGTTGGTGGTCCCCCTGCAATCCGATTTGACATTGACAAAATCAGACCAATTTTATGTGGCAAATGTCATTATGCAAATGTTGGTGTTAGTAATATAAAACGTTCGGATCTTACTTTATCATTGTAATCCCCACTAGGGGTATTTATGTATTTTTCCCTTTAGAGCTCTTTAAGGTTTTTTCCTATATAGGGACCTCCGGACCTCTAGAATAAAGCATGCTCTTTTCATTCTCTTATCACTCTCAACATGGTATCAGAGCGGCGGTCCTAGACCGGTGTTCTGACCTAATTCCCTCCCCTCCCCACCAGCCAGTCCCATGCTACCTCATGCCTCTCCCCGTGTGTGAGGCCCTCCCTTGATCGCGTGTAAGGATCCCCACGCGTGAGGCCTAGACATGCGTCGCCCATAGTGGGTTGCGCAGCTCCTGTCGCGGTCTTGTGCGTCGCGATCCTGTCGTGTTGCTACTGTCGCGGTGTCGCGCATCGTGATCCTGCCGCATGCATGTCTGCCTCGTGCATCGCACTGTTGCGTCATGCACGAGCTCCTGCCATGTCCATCGTCGATCTAGCCCCCCCCCCTCGCGTTGCTCTTCTGTTGCGCCCTAGCGGGTTGCGTGCCTGCGCCGCTCCTAGCAACAGACGCATTTCAAGCGAGTCCTGCGTCATCTCCACTGCCGCTTCTGCTATGCTCTCCACGTAAAGCCGGATGTCGCGCTCCTGTCGTGTGTGCTCCTCGTGGCTTCCGCCGTTCCTGTGCCTCTTCAAAGGCCTCCGGTCACGTGTGGGTCAGCGCATCCCCTCCTACGATCCATCAATCTTGCCAAACGTCTTCAGCCCTTCCGCGTCGCATTAGTCGTGTGCCTTCTCTGCTTCAAGTCAATCTGTTGATCCGATGTCTAGCAAGATTTACATAATAGTTGAGACTACAAGGTCTATCTAGGTCACTTTTTCTTGACGTTTGCGACCACCATGGCATCTGCAGAACCCAATCTCCGGTACTCGACTTCTTCTGTGATGGTACATGGCACTTCTATCAAACTCAAGGGCTCCAAGAACTATGTCTTATGGTCTAGATCCTTCAAAGTGTTTATTGGTGCTAGATCTACATAACAATTGAGACTACAAGGACTATCTAGGTCACTTTTTCTTCACCTTTGCGACCACCATGGCATCTGCAGAACCCAAGCCCTGATATCCGACTTCTTCTGTGATGGTACATGGCACTTCTATCAAACTCAAGGGCTCCGAGAACTGTCTTATGGTCTAGATCCTTCAAGGCGTTTATTAATGGTCGGCGAAAGAACTATGTTCTTACTAAAGATCCACCCAAGGAGATAGAAAAGGACTACGATACATGGTACATAGACAACTGCCAAGTGATTACGTGGATGATCAACAGTGTCGATCCAAATATAGCCTCAAACCTTATTTACAAGGAGACTGCAAAGGCGATGTGGGAAAGCCTTGAGAATATCTACTCCCAAAAGACGACCAAATCCAGACTCTCGGACATCTACACAAGGATCTGTTCAGCTAATCAGGGTGATACATCCCTAGTCGAGTACTACAGACTCCTCACTGGCCTTTTTGAGTAGCTCATTATTTTTCAGCATGTCTGTTGTGATAAATAGATTGGAGAACGAGCAGAATGGCAGGTATACCGCTTCTTATCAGGACTTCATACGTGATACAAGTCTGTGAAAGACCAATTTCTGACTGTTGTTGCACTACCCACTCTTGAGACCATATATGGTAGACTATAGGAACTTGATTATCCCTCTCCTCGGCTATCTACAGAGACTACTACACATATTGCTAGAGGACGGCCCAATTACCAGGGACGACGCGGTCGTGACTCTGGCCGTGGTCGTGGACGTGGCCGTGAGGCTAGACGAATACGTGATTTTGGACGTGGACGCGGACGGGATCCTGCCACCGCTCGCTATCCAGCATGCACTCACTACGGACGCTGGAATCATCCATCTGAACGATGCTGGGCAAAGTTTGGCATGCCTACTAATGCCAACAATGCATATGAGGCTACCTCATATGAAGGCTCATATGATTTTGCAGACATCTCGCCAGATCAGTCATCTGGTGATAATCAGACATTCTTCACTGCATCTGAATATGCTCGCCTACGTCAGCTGCTACAGAATTCTGCCAGTAACACTAGTACCTCTACTCCAACTGCGAGTCTGGCCACTACTTCAGGTACACTTGCCAATGTTGCCTCTGCATCCATCCCTGCGTGGAGTATTGATTCTGGTGCCTCTACTCATCTGACGGGAGAAGATTGTCTTCTCACCTCTGAACATCCTTATTCTATTGTGAAGATTGTTCGTGTGGCCAATGGATCACATTCTCCTATCACTACTGGGGGGACTATGGAGTTTTCCTCCAAACTCCGACTTATTGATGTGCAATGTGCACCTGATTTTCCACTTAGTCTCCTATATATTCAGAAGTTATGCCAGGAACTTAATTGTCGTGTTATATTTGATGACTTCTGTTGTTATTTTCAGGACATCCGGACGAGACAGATTTTTGGTGGGGGACATGAGAAGAACGGCCTATATTATCTTGATATCCCCTCTGATTCTACCTTTGTTGATGCTGCATCTATAACTACTGATCATGTTCTTTGGCATCTTCACCTCGGTCATCCATCTGCCAAAGCCCTCTCTTTAATGTTCCTCGAACTCTCTACGCTTAAGCCCTTTGAGTGTGAGGCGTGTCAGTTCGAGAAACATCATCTAGCATTATTCCCAGCTCGTTCAGAACCTCACCGCAAACGCAAAGTTCCTTTTTCATTAATCCATTGTGATATTTGGGGACCATGTTCGGTCCGTACTCTGAGTGGACATAAGTACTTTGTTGTTTTTATCGACGACTACAGTCGATCATCTTGGGTCTTTCTGTTAAAAGAACGATCGGAAATTAACAACATTATTAAGAATTTCTTCAATTATGTCAAAAATATTTTCTCCTCCGGTATTCCAATCTTTCGCTCAGATAATGCTTTGGAATTTACTCAACATGATCTAACCAATTTCTTTGCATCACAGGGTACCATTCACCAAACATCATGTCCCTTACACTTCACAACAAAACGGGGTCGCAGAGAGAAAACTCAGACACCTACTAAATATTGCATGATCCCTCCTCACCCAAATGAAAGTTCCCAAAACCTATTGGGGGGGTGTTGTTTTGACCATTGTCCATCTTATTAACAGGGTTCCTTCAGTATCTCTAAATAGATCCACCACATTCTCACTACTCTACCCAACTGAGCTGCCTATTCCTCTACCCTTACGTGTTTTTGGATGTATTGCATTTGTTCACAACTTTCATCCTACTGACAAACTCTCCCCTCGTGCAACTAAATGTGTTTTTCTTGGTTATTCTCTTACTCAAAAAGGCGGTGCTATGATCCATCTGGACATCATTATTATGTGTCTGTTGATGTAACCTTTTTGAGCAAACAAGCTTCTTAACACGATATGTAACTGATAATCCTCTTTAACCTCCACCTATTGTTTATAAGCGAAAATAAAAATCCCAACCACCAGATGTTCCCTTACCTATGTCTTTATTGCAAGATGATATGTCTACTTCAAGTGTCCCATCAACTGTTGTCTTGGATGATCCTGAGGAGCTTCTTATTACTCTTCGCAGAACTAAGACGCAGTGCACACTCCATCCCGTGTCTCATTTCACTTCTACTGCTAGTTTATCAGCCACTGACCGAAGATATGCAGATACTCTCATGATCATTTCTATTCCGAGAGATTATCACAGTGCTTTGCAGGATTCTGGTTGGCGCCCGGTCATGAATGAAGAAATGGAAACTCTTACATCCATAGGAACATGGGATCTAGTACAATGCCCTAAATAGACTAAACATGTGGCATGCATATGGTCTTTACGACCAAACAAACATCGGGCGGGTCAATTGAAAGATGAAGGCTCGTCTTGTGGCCAAAGATTTTACGCGGACATATGGTGTAGATTACTTTGAAATATTCTCACCAGTTGCAAGAATGGGCTCTATCAGAACTATCCTTTCTGTATCCACTAACAAAGCATGGCCTATCTTCCAACTAGATGTAAAAAATGCCTTTCTATATCGAGATCTTGATGAAAAGGTCTACATGATGCAACCTCCGAGGTATGAATTCGAGGGAGAGTACGTATGTAGACTTCGCAAGGCAATATATTGCCTGAAACAAAGCCCAAGGGCATGGTTTGACAGACTCACTGCAGAAATCAGCACTCTTGGGTTTCAGAGAACAACCTCTAACTATTATTTGTTTGTCAGAAGACGAACAAGTGGTACTGTTATACTGGTTGTCTATGTAGATGATATTGTTGTCACATGTGATGATGATAAAAGGATTCTAGAAACCAAAACCATTCTCTAGAAACTGTCTGTCGCTAAGGACCTTGGTCCATTACGTTATTTCTTGAGCACATAAGTACTACGCACTACAGAAGGTATTCGCCTCTCTCAGAGAAAATACTGCATGGACATCCTTACTGAAGCTGGGTTACTTGGATGCAAGCCTTCGGGTATTCTGGCGGACCCGAAGAAACACTCCACGCCCCTGATCCTATCTTCGAAGATGTTACTCGAAATAGGAGCCTGGTTGGCAAACTTCTCTACCTCATTGTTACAAACCAGATATCTCTTATGCAGTAAGCAGAGCTAGCCAACACATGGAGTAATCTTGTTACAATCACCGGCATGACCTTCTTTAGATATTACGATACTTGAAGGAATCTCCACGGTGTGGCCTCTTTTATGAGGAAAACGAATACACTGATGTTATTGCATATGTTGATGCTGATTATGCAAGTTCACCAGAGGATCGATGCTCTACCACAAGATATGCGATGATGGTTGGAGGAAATCTTGTTACTTGGAGAAACAAGAAACAAACCATTGTCTTAAGTTCTAGTGCAGAAGCAGAATACAGATATGAATACCTATTATTCTCCGCAGAACTAAGAGGCAGTGCACACTCCATCCCATGTTTCATTTCACTTCTACTGCTAGTTTATCAGCCACTGACCGAAGATATGCAGATGCTCTCATGACCATTTCTATTCCGAGAGATTATCATAGTGCTTTGTACGATTACGGTTGGCGCCAGGCCATGAACGAAGAAATGGAAACTCTTACTTCCATAGGAACATGGGATCTGGTACAATGCCCTAGACAGACTAAACCTGTGGCATCCATATGGGTCTTCACAACCAAACAAACATCAGACGGGTCAATTGAAAGATTGAAGGCCCGCCTTGTGGCCAAAGATTTTACGCGGACATATGGAGTAGATTACTTTGAGATATTCCCACTAGTTGTACGAATGGGCTCTATCAAAAATATCCTTTCTTATCCACTAACAAAGCATGGCCTATCTTCCAACTAGCTGTGAAAAATGCCTTTCAATATGGAGATATTGATGAAAAAGTCTACATGATGCAACCTCCGGGGTATGAAGTCGAGGGGGAGTACGCATGTAGACTTTGCAAGGCAATATATGGCCTGAAACAAAGCCCAAGGCATGGTTTGACAGACTCACTGCAGAAATCAGCACTCTTGGGTTTCAGAGAACAACCTCTAACTATTATTTATTTGTCAGAAGATGAACAAGTGGTACCATTATACTGGTTATCTATGTAGATGATATGGTTGTCACGTGTGATGATGATAAAGGGATTCTAGAAACCAAAACCTTTCTCCAGAAAGTGTTTGTCACTAAGGACCTTGGTCCACTACGCTATTTCTTGAGCACAAAAATACTATGCACTACATAAGGTATTCACCTTTCTCAGAGAAAATATTGCCTAGACATCCTTATTGAAGCTGGGTTACTTGGATGCATAGCTTTCGGGTATTCCGGCATACCTGAAGAAACGCTCCACGCCCCCTGATCCTATCATCGAAGATGTTACTCGATATAGGAGCCCGGTTGGCAAACTTCTCTACCTCAGTGTTAAAAGACCAGATATCTCTTATGCAGCAAGCAGAGCTAGCCAACACATTGAGCAATCTTGTTACAATCACGTGCATGACATTCTTTAGATATTACGATACTTAAAGGAATCTCCAAGGTGTGGCCTTTTTATGAGGTAAATGAATACACTGATGTTATTGCATATGTTGATGCTGATTATGCAAGTTCACCAGAGGATCGATAATCTACCACAAGATATGCTATGATGGTTGGAGGAAATCTTGTTACTTGGAGAAATAAGAAACAAACAGTTGTCTCAAGGTCTAGTGCAGAAACATAATACAGATATGAATACCTATTGCTCTCCGCGGAACTAAGATGCAGTGCACACTCCATCCCATGTCTCATTTCACTTCTACTGCTAGTTTATTAGCCACTGACCGAAGATATGCAGATGCCCTCATGACCATTTCTATTCCGAGAGATTGTCATAGTGCTTTGCACGATTACGGTTGGCAGCAGGCCATGAATGAAGAAATGGAAACTCTTACTTCCAGAGGAACATGGGATCTAGTACAATGCCCTAAACAGACTAAACCTATGGCATGCATATGGGTCTTTACGACCAAACAAACATCGGACGGGTCAGTTGAAAGATTGAAGGCCCGCCTTGTGACTAAAGATTTTACGCAGACATACGATGTAGATTACCTTGAGATATTCTCACCAGTTGTACGAATGGGCTACATCACAACTATCCTTTCTGTATCCACTAACAAAGCATGGCCTATCTTCCAACTAATGTGAAAAATGCCTTTCTATATGGAGACCTACATGATGCAACCTCCGGGGTATGAAGTCGAGGGGGAGTACGTATGTAGACTTCGCAAGGCAATATATGGCCTGAAACAAAGCACAAGGGCATGGTTTGACAAACTCTCTGCAGAAATCAGCACTCTTGGGTTTCAGAGAACAACCTCTGACTATTATTTGTTCGTCAGAAGACGAACAAGTGGTACTGTTATACTGGTTGTCTATGTAGATGATATGGTTTTCATATGTGATGATAAAAAGGGATTCTAGAAACCAAAACCTCTCTCCAGAAAGTGTTTGTCACTAAGGACCTTGGTCCATTACGCTATTTCTTGAGCACAGAAGTACTACGCACTCCATAAGGTAATCATCTCTCTCTGAGAAAATACTGCCTGGACATCCTTATTGAAGCTGGATTACTTCGATGCAAGCCTTCGAGTATTCCGGCAAACCCGAAGAAACACTCCACACCCCCTGATCCTAACTTTGAAGATGTTACTCGATATAGGAGCCTGGTTGGCAAACTTCTCTACCTCACTGTTACCAGACCAGATATCTCTTATGCAGTAAGCAGAGCTAGCCAACATGGAGCAATCTTGTTACAATCACTGGCATGACATTCTTTAGATATTACGATACTTGAAGGAATCTCCAAGGTGTGGCCTCTTTATGAGGTAAATGAATACGCTGATGTTATTGCATATGTTGATACTGATTATGCAAGTTCACCATAGGATCGATGCTCTACCACAAGATATGCTATGATGGTTGGAGGAAATCTTGTTACTTAGAGAAACAAGAAACAAACAGTTGTCTCCAGGTCTAGTGCAGAAGCATAATACAGATATGAATACCTATTGCTCTCCGCAGAACTAAGAGGCAGTGCATACTCCATCCCAGGTCTCATTTCACTTCTACTGCTAGTTTATCAGCCACTTACCGAAGATATGCAGATGCTCTCATGACCATTTCTATTCCGAAAGATTATCATAGTGCTTTGCAAGATTCCGGTTGGCGCCAAGCCATGAATGAAGCAATGAAAACTCTTACTTCCATAGGAACATGTGATCTAGTACAATGCCCTAAACGGACTAAACATGTGGCATGCACATGGGTCTTCATGACCAAACAAACATCGGACGGGTCAATTGAATTTGAAAGATTGAAGGCCCGCCTTGTGGCCAAAGATTTTACGCAGACATATGGTGTAGATTACTTTGAGATATTCTCACCAGTTACACGAATGGGCTCTATCAGAACTATCCTTTCTGTATCCACTAACAAAGCATGGCCTATCTTCCAACTAGATGTGAAAATTGCCTTTCAATGTGGAGATCTTGATGAAAAGGTCTACATGATGCAACCTCCGGGGTATGAAGTCAAGGGAGAGTATGTATATAGACTTCGCAAGGCAATATATAACTTGAAACAAAGCCCAAGGGCATGGTTTGACAGACTCACTACAGAAATCAGCACTCATGGGCAGGGATGTAAAAAACGGCCGTTTCGCATGCGGTCCTGGACCGCACCGACTATGCCTGGTCAGGCACATATGCGGCGAAGCCGCTTAATAGACGTTAAACGGTCGTTTAAACTCCGTTTAAACCTTGTTATTTACATCAACCTTTCAAGAATGTATTTGTTTTCTCCCTAACATGGGCCCCTCCTAGTCCTCCAGGCTCGTTGACCAGTTGCATCAAGACCCTCGTTCTGATAGGGTATGGCGCGACAAGATGGTGCATACAATGGGTCTTCAACTTGGGGAGCTTCACCCCCTTTGGATTTGTGCAATGGAGATGAAACAACTCTATAGATATTAGATTCTAGATATCTGATATAGCTTGTTCGCTTCATTCATTTTATTGTTTATCTTCATAAATTGAAATCGAGATTCCAAACCTTGACTATGGATTCTACTTGTTTATACTATTTTTGACAATTGATAGGAAAAAATCATTGAATATGACAATATTTGGTATATAGTGTAAATATGTTATTATAATTTATAATTTAGATATGTTTCTTATTAATTATATATATGTGTTGGGAAAAATGAATAACTTATTTATTCCATAAGCCCTAGGCTCTCTTATATAGGAGAGTAGCCTATGGGTAAATTACATAAAGCATACAACTAAAAAATAAAATAACGAACAGGTACGGGCACTACTCTATATGCGTCAACACTCCCCCTCAAGATGGAGCATAGATATTAATCATGCTCAGCTTGGACACGCACTTCTGGAATGGGTACGGAGTAATGCCTTGGTGAATATATCAGCAGTCTGATTCTCTGAGGTGACGTGAGATGTAGCAATGAACCCCTTCTGAATCATATCACATATGTAGTGACAGTCAACCTCAATGTGCTTGGTCCTCTCATGGAAGGCTGGGTTGTTTGCAATGAACAAGGCTGTCTGATTATCACATTCCAACTTCATAGGGAGCGGTATATCAAGATATAGATCTGTAAGTAGAGCTTTCACCACATCATTTCTGTGCTAGCCTGGGCCATAGCCCTGTATTCAGATTCAGCACTGGATCGAGCTACCACTGTCTGTTTCTTTCTCCTCCACGAGACTAGGGCGTCTCCAACATAGACTGCAAATCCTGAGGTGGACTTCCTGTCATTGGGGCATCCTGCATAATCTGCATCAGCACACGTTGTGATAGAGATCTCCTTTCCCTTCTTAAATAGCAAGCCTGCACCTGGAGATGATTTTAAATATCTCAGAATCATGTGTATTGCATCCATATGGACCTGACGTGGTTGCTCCATGAACTGGCTCACGCGACTCACTGCAAATAATATATCAGGTCTAGTGATCGTGACATACAGTAGTTTGCCTACCAGTTCTCTGTACCTTCTCCTGTCCACCTCTTCCGTGTCATCATCATAGAGCTTCATGTTGGGATCCATTGGTGTCGTAGCAGGCCGACACCCTAGCATACCTGTTTCACTCAATAGATCTGTAACATATTTCCTCTGCGACATTACTAATCCATATGGATTTCTAGCAAACTCTAGCCCCAGAAAATATCTAAGGACTCCCAAGTCCTTGGTGACAAATTCGGTTCCCAGTTTTTCTTTCGCCTGCTTTATGCCCTGCTCATCATCTCCTGTAATCAAGATGTCATCAACATAAACCATGATTACAACAATACCTCTAGTAGTCTTCTGCACAAACAAGGAATGATCGGCATAGGAGCGTTTGTATCCTTGTTTCTCGAAGAGATCTGAGAGCTTCTGAAACCATGCTCTGGGGCTCTGCTTAAGGCCATAGATAGCCTTATGTAACCTGCATACCTTGGAACACTCCCCCTCAACAGCAAAACCAGGTGGCTGTTGCATATAGACTTCTTCCTTCAAATCTCCATATAGGAATGCATTCTTCACGTCCAACTGATGAAGCGGCCAGTCTCGAGCAACTACAACTGACAACAAGATCCGTAGAGTGGAATGACATGCCACAGGCGAGAATGTGTCAAGGTAATCCACCCCGTATGTCTGTGTAAAGCCACGGGCAACCAGACGTGCCTTGTACCTGTCAATAGAACCATCTGCATTGTGCTTTACTGTAAACACCCACTTGCAGCTAACTGGGTTCACATCTGGAGGTATAGGAACCAAACTCCAAGTTCCTTTGGACTGGAGTGCTGCCATTTCTTCCTCCATTGCAAGCCGCCATCTACTATCCTGCATAGCATCATGATGATTCCTTGGAATATCGACAGCTGAAAGTGCCACAACAAAAGACCTGAAGTCTCCAGATAGCCTCTCAAAAGATACGGATGCTGATAGTGGATATGTAGCACAGCTTCTCTTCGACTTGCGCAGAGCAATGGGAACATCTAAATCAGTTGTAGTCTCATCTGGCCCCTGCAACATATCATGTTCAGAAGTATCGTTAGATCCATCAACAGTAATATTTTCATGACATACCATAGGCGAGCTAGTTGACGAGTCATGACCATGAGCGGGAGGAGGCCTGCGGGTATAATGGAACGGTAGGGGTGAGATAGTTGGTGGTGGTGGTGGTGGTGGTGATGATGACATATGAGGTGGTGGTGGTGACGGCATCTGAGGTGGTGGTGTCATGTATATGTCATCGATAGGTATAGGTGGTAGCTGCTTGTCTCCTGAGGCTGAAAAATACATAACAGATTCAAAAAATGTAACATCTGCATTGATCATATACCGCCGACGTAGAGGATCAAAGCACTTGTACCCCTTTTGAGTTCTGGAGTACCCAACAAAGACACACTTGACAGCCCTAGGAGAGAGCTTGTCAGTACCAGGCGACAACTGATGGACAAATGCAACAGACCCAAACACACGAGGAGTAAGAGTAAACAGATCCTTGTCAAGATGAATGAGGGAAAACGGAATCTGTTCATTCAAGACAGAAGAAGGCATACGATTTATTAGGTAGCATGCAATGAGAACTGCATCACCCCAGTAGGAGTAGGGAACATGACTCTGTATAAGAAGTGATCTTGTGACATCAAGAAGATGGCGGTGTTTCCTTTCAGCAATTCCGTTCTGTTGAGATGTATGAGCACAAGACGTTTGGTGAACAATCCCTTTTGAGGAGTAATAATTGGCAAGAATATTGGTGCACAACTCTAAAGCATTATCACTTCTCACAAATTTCACAGATGTGGAGAAAACATTTTGTATTTCATTCAGAAATTGAATAATGATATTTCCTGCTTCAGATTTATTTTTCATCAGAAACACCCATGACACTCTAGAAAAATCATCCACAAAAACTATATAAAATCTGTGTCCCTGATGATCAGGTATACGACTCGGACCCCAGACATCAATATGAAATAACTCGAACTTGGAGGTACTACTCCGACCTGGACGACTAGGAAAGGACGACCTGTGATGCTTTCCCAACTGACACGCCTCACAATGAATAGTTGTGTGAGGAAGACCATAAGGTAACACTTGACGCAACTTCTGAAGCGGTAAATGACCTAAGCGCAGATGCCACAATAAAGTAGGTACTTGTCCAGAAGGGGAGGGTGAGGTTCCAGCAAAAGGAGTCTGATTCAGGCGGTATAGGCCTCCTTACTCATAGCCACGACCAATCACGTTGCCCGTATGGATGTCCTAAAAAATCAAAGAAGATGGATCAAAAATTGCCCGACAATGTAGATCCTTCGTAATCTGACTAATTGACAACAAATTCATTGAAAAATCAGGTGCATGTAGCACATTCTTGAGCTGCATAGAAGATGTCAATCTAATCTCCCCTGACCAGTGATGGGGGAATGTGTACCGTTTGCAATTACTACTGTCCGTCCTGGAGGGATCTGAGTGTATCCTGTAAGAAGACTTTGGTCGCCACATAGGTGATGTGTAGCGTCCGAGTCCATAATCCATGGTAATGTATCTGATCTACTACTGTTGAGTGCAAGTATACTACCTGAAGCACTGGTAGACGCAGAGGCAGAAGCAACGGCATCAGAATGAGTCTCTGTAGTTGGTGTTGGACCAGATGGTGGAATAATGCCCCTCAGACGGGCAACCAGGTCGTCGAACCGCTGATCCAGAGTAGCTGCAGATGGTGGCTCTATCTGCTCAGCAGCTCGTGCAGATGCAGGAAATCCATGCTTCGAATAGCATGTGTCTTCATTGTGCCCAACTCGGTGACAGTAGGTACATGTTGGCCTAGTGCGGCCACCTCTTCCACGCGGTCCACGTCCACGGCCCTGGTGATGAAATCCGCGACCTCTATTGGCTGCCATGGCTGAAGAGTTCTGACTCGTGGCTGTGGAAGGAACTGTGATCCGACTCAGTCTATGGAAGGCTTCCTCCATGGGAGGAATAGTAGAGTCGGCCAAAATCTGTGATCGTGCCGCCTCGTACTCAGGATCAAGTGCAGCTAGAAACACGCCCACCATAGTCGCGTTCCTATATGTCTTCTGTTGTTCTGGCGTGGCTGTCAGGGGCATGAAGCTATAGAGCTTCTCGAACATCCCTCTCAGTGATGTATAGAGAGAATGTAGGGGGCGACCATTCTGCTTGATGGTGAAGATATCATGCTGGAGTTGCAGAATCTTTGTCTCATTCTTCGCCTGGGAATATGTAGCCGCCAGAATGTCCCACATATCCTTCGTTGTGGGTTGATGGAGGATGTCATTGGCAATCTCAATTGCCAACGTGCCAGATAGCCAAACCTTGGCATATGCGTCATCAACCTCCCAGGAGGCATTGGTTCCAGTCTTCTCAGCTGGCTCTGGATCGGTAAGAATGTGCTTCTTACCCGTAGACTTCATCATGCTCATGAAATGCATTGCCCACAGTTCATAGTTGGTACCGTCCATCTTTACATAGGCGCTGGACCACGAAATGCGCCAATAGATGGGACATCTGCCTTGCTTTCTGACATACTGGATACAGAAGACTGGAACGATTGACAAAACAATATGTGATTTGTCTACAATGACATAGACGGGTTTAGTTGCACGTGTAGACCTCAAGCAACTAAACCCATGTAGATGAAGGTGCTCGCTTTAGGGCCTAACGCGTGCCCCCGTACAGTCGACTGGTGCGCTGGATGAGTATGCGCACTGGTGCACGATAAACGCACTGGTTAGCGCGCTGGGATGCACGCTACTGTGCCACAGGACCTTGTACAGGAGCGCACAGAGCCTCGATGATATGCGCTGGTGCGCAAGGTGCGCACAGGAGAACAGTTCAGGGCGCGCGTTACTGTGCCACGCAGAATAGGCGCACAGGGGCGCTATTGGTGCACGCTACTGGCGTGCAAAGGGGAACAAGAAAGCAGGAGCACTGGCACAGCAAGGACCACACGCTAGCGTGTCGCCGCACAGCGATGCGCAGGAGTCAACACGCTGGAGAGCGTGCTGGTGATGCACCGCCGCACACTACCGCACGCTGGCGAAGAGAGGAGCCAACACACGAAGGAGGCGGCGACGTGCGTGCAGCCCAAGAGAGGGCGGCGTCGATCGGAGAGGAAGGGCGGCGCCGATCGACGAGGGAGAGGCTGGCGGGTGGGGGTAGGGTTAGGGTTTCGAGAACTCCGGTCTAGGACCGTCGCTCTGATACCATGTTGGGAAAATGAATAACTTATTTATTCCATAATCCCTAGTCTCTCTTATATAGGAGAGTAGCCTATGGGTAAATTACATAAAGCATACAACTAAAAAATAAAATAACGAACAGGTACGGGCACTACTCTATATGCGTCAACAATATGTAAATATTTTTTTATTAATTAAAAATACAAAATCGCATAACCCGTTTAATTTTCATTTAAACTCCTGCATACCGTTTAAACAGTAATCAGTGACCCTACCGACTGAATACTACATACCGCTTTTTGCAACCTTGCTCTTGGGTTTCAGAGAACAGCCTCTGATGTTTGTCAGAAGACGAAAAAATGGTATCGTTATACCGGTTGTCTATGTAGATGATATTGTTGTCACATGTGATGATGATAAAGGGATTCTAGAAACCAAAACCTTTCTCCAGAATGTGTTTATCACTAAGGACCTTGGTCCATTATGTTATTTCTTGAGCACAGAAGTACTACGTACTATAGAATGTATTCACCTCTCTCAGAGAAAATACTGCCTGGACATCCTTACTGAAGTTGGGTTACTTGGATGCAAGCCTTAGGGTATTCCGGCAGACCTGAAGAAACACTCCACACCCCCTGATCCTATCTTCGAAAATATTACTCGATATAGGAGCATGGTTGTCAAACTTCTCTACCTCACTGTTACCAGACCAGATATCTCTTATGCAGTAAGCAGAGCTGCAGAGCTAGCCAACACATGGAGCAATCTTGTTACAATCACTGGCATGACACTCTTTAGATATTACGATACTTGAAGGAATCTCCAAGGTGTGGCCACGTTTATGAGGTAAACGAATACACTGATGTTATTGCATATGTTGATGCTGATTATGCAAGTTCACCAGAGGATCGATGCTCTACCACAAGATATGCTATGATGGTTGGAGGAAATCTTGTTACTTGGAGAAACAAGAAACAAATTGTTGTCTCCAGGTCTAGTGCAGAAGCATAATACAGAAATGAATACCTATTGCTCTCCGCAGAACTAAGAGGCAATGCACACTCCATCCCATGTCTCAATTCACTTCTACTACTAGTTTATCAACCACTGCCCGAAGATATGCAGATGCTCTTATGACCATTTCTATTCCAAGAGATTATCATAGTGCTTTACAGGATTCCGTTAGACGCCATGTCATGAATGAAGAAATGAAAACTCTTACTTCCAAAGGAACATGGGATCTAGTATAATGCCCTAAACGGACTAAACCTGTGACATGCATATGGGTCTTCACGACCAAACAAATATCGGATGGGTCAATTGAAAGATTGAAGGCCCGCCTTGTGGCCAAAGATTTTACGCAGACATATGATGTAGATTACTTTGAGATAATCTCACCAGTTGCACGAATGGGCTCTATCAGAACTATCCTTTCTGTATCCACTAACAAAGCATGGCCTATCTTCCAACTAGATGTGAAAAATACCTTTCTATATGGAGATCTTGATGAAAAGGTCTGCATGATGCAACCTCTGGGGTATGAAGTCGAGGGGGGGTACGTATGTAGACTTCGCAAGGCAATATATGGCCTGAAACAAAGTCCAAGGGAATGGTTTGACAGACTCACTGTAGAAATCAGCACTCTTGGGTTTCAGAGAACGACCTCTGACTATTATTTGTTTGTCAGAAGACGAACAAGTGGTACCGTTATACTGGTTGTTTATGTAGATGATATGGTTGTCACATGTGATGACGATAAAGGGATTCTAGAAACCAAAACCTTTCTCTAGAAAGTGATTGTCACTAAAGATCTTGGTCCATTACGCTATTTCTTGAGCACAAAAGTACTACGCCCTACAGAAGGTATTCACCTCTCTCAGAGAAAATACTGCCTAAACATCCTTACTGAAGCTGGGTTACTTGGATGCAAGCCTTCGGGTATTCCGGCATACCCGAAGAAACACTCCACGCCCCCTGATCCTATCTTCGAAGATGTTGCTCGATATAGGAGCATGGTTGGCAAACTTCTCTACCTCACTGTTACCAGACCAGATATCTCTTATGCAGTAAGCAGAGCTAGCCAACATGGAGCAATCTTGTTACAATCGCTGGCATGACATTCTTTAGATAGTATGATACTTGAAGGAATCTCCAAGGTGTGGCCTCTTTTATGAGGTAAACGAATACTGATGTTATTGCATATGCTGATGCTGGTTATGCAAGTTCACCAGAGGATTGATGCTCTACCACAAGATATGCTATGATGGTTGGAGGAAATCTTGTTACTTGGAGAAACAAGAATCAAACAATTGTCTCCAGGTCTAGTGCAGAAGCAGAATACAGGGCAATGTCTCAAGCAACATGTGAGATCACGTGGCTATTAACTTTTCCTACAAGAACTTGGCATTGCGGTCACCACGCCCATTCCACTATAATGTGAAAACAAATCCGCTACTTACATTGCCACTAATCCTATGATCCATGAAAGAACCAAGCATATAGAGATTGATTGTCATTTTGTTCGGGATGTCGTCAGAACTAAGAATATTACGACTCCTCACATAACCACAGATCTTCAGCTTGCAGATATTTTCACTATGACCTTACCCAAGAAGCACCTTCTAGGGATAATTTCCAAGTTGGGCATGATTAACAAATATGCGCCAACTTGAGGGGGAGTATAAGTAATATAAAACGTTCGGATATTATTTTATCATTGTAATCCCCACTAGGGACACTTGCGTATTTTGCCCTTTCGAGCTCTCTAGGATTTTGCCATATATAAGGATCCCTAGACCTTTAGAATAAAGCATGTTCTTTTCATTCTCTTATCGCTCCCAAGAGTTGGTCTTCTCATATCCGTATGTAAATATTTCTTGAACAAATATGAATCCAATTTACCTGCCACGATAAGGATTGAGAGCCTAGAATTTATTACAATGAACATGGACTATAGTCACATTGAAGGCCATATCGGTATCGGTATCGATATCAGTACCACATCGATATATCCATGTCGATATGATATATCGTCGATATATCAACGATATATCGATGATATATCGACGTCATATCGCCGATATTGAACCGAGTTTGTGAATAAAAGCCTTGGAAGAATATCAGTCATATCAGTGATATATCGGTCACATGCCGATATCGATATATCGCCGATGTATCGCCGATATATCACGATATGGCCTTCTAGAAGACTATGATTTTACTATTGACACGGGCACCAAGCTCAGCATCAAACCCTTCCTTGAGAGCTTTCCCAAGTCCACATCTATGCAACAACTATAAAATATTGTATGACAGCTCCTTTCAAGTTAAATCTAGTGTGAAAAATTTTGACAACAGCGAACAGTTCCTACTTAGGGCAAGTCACATTTACCCAGTCTGATGTGCCACTGCCAACAACATGTAAGATAAAACTTGTCAATTATTCAAACGGCGACACTTGTTGTCAAATAAAAGTAGAGCAGGAAAGGCTTCTTCAAGAGGACTCCTCGGAAACGGTGTGGCCTTATTATGATGCACTTGTCAATTTTATCTACCATTTATACCCGTTGAATAAATCCCCGGTCCAGGAGATCAAGGGATCACGTAACTCCTCTACTCATTAAATGCTATATGAATGAAATTTCACCTTCAATTCCCCAACATAGGGATCAAAACATGCTCAACCCCATAAGAGCAGTCAGATTCACGTGACCTCCCTAAAAAGATGTTTTGGGTCCATAGTTCTGCAATGAGCCCAATTATACTTTGTACAGCATTAAATTTGCCTTTTCTCCCAATATAACATTTTTTTAACACAGCTGACTTAATCCAGCGTGACAGATTGACACCTACCTCAAAAGCCACCTCAGTCATGGGAGCTTCGTTCCCCGGGCTGTCCTTTAAGGTGAATTTCAATTCTTTCTCCAGAGATGTGCACACATTTATATCAACTGAACATGTAGCATACTTGTATACCCTTCTCAAAAAACCCTTTCATATGCGATTGTCCAATCTATCCATTCGGTTGAAGGTGCGTCACCGCATTGCTTTGGACATGTTTCATACAAGCATTTTATGCCAGAACCTTCATAGTCCCCAAACAAGGATCCATGTAACAAGACTAAGCGGTTTCAGATGAAACATCATAAAGCTTCTCAAGTTTTAGGACCCCAAATCACAGGGTACTCAAAATCAGTAATGCATGACGAAGAATATACCAAATCTAATCAATGACCATTTAGCAGATTTATATAATATATTTCGGAGTCAGTTTAGTAGAAATTACCCTCTCCGGAAGGGAGAATGACATGCTTCCTATCTGGCTGTATAACCTTCTCTTTAAAGTCAAGTAAGTTGTTTTATACATATGTATATGTGTCTATCTTTATATATGTTAAAAGGTCGTTTTCAAGTAAGTTACCCTTTATTATAGCTTATTTGGTGTTGACTTTATAAAATCTTAATCTCTTTACACCTTACTTTCTCTGGATTTGGGGAAGAGAGGAAGACAATCTGCATACAAAAAACCATGTTTTGGAGTTTATGTAGCTAGCCACTCAGAGGGCAAAGGCAAGACCAACTGACCCACAAGCACAGGTAATCGAAGAGCACTCCCATGTGAATTTTTATTTTTTATTCCAAATAAGCAAAGAATCATGGATAAATACATCACAGGAAATTCATACACAAAGATGGAATAGAATAGCATCATGACCTCTTCCAAAGAATTGTAGTTATCAGTGATCCGTGAATACAGCTTATGGGGCCCGCCATGTTGGCCGCCGGCACCAGGACCGCTAACCGGGTACCCCTGAGGCGGTTGGCTGCCCCCATAGGAAGAGCTGTGCGCAGGAGGGGGCGACGGATAGGACGAATACCCCGGATACGGATGCGCCACAGGCGGTTCCTGCTCGGGGGGCGGATACGGCTGCGCGTAGCCCTCGGGAGGGTACGAGAACGACGACGGCGAGTGGGGGAAACCCCCAGCAGACCTCTCCTTGGACTGATCAGAACCCATCGATTCCCCCTCACAGTGCGAAGAAGCGCCCCAATTAAATCAGCCGACGACGACTAACTGCAGCGACGGAGAAAAGAAAAACCTTCCGTCGGGCCCAAGTAATTGTTATACGAAGAAAACGGTGTGGAAGGAGCGAGCCTTAACTCCGACGCAGCGTGTAGAACACTACTGTTATCCAAATCAGGGCCTTGTTGGCAGATCAAACGCAGGACGCAACTCGTATGTACCCAATTTTTCATTCCATGTTAGGAGGAATCTGAACACGAATCTGAACAGAGACGGGAAGACGAGGAGAAGGTGAGAACGAATTCGGATGCGTGGCGCCGCCGGAGGAGCAGGAGAACAATTTGGTATCTGGCCGGCGCGGGAACTGTCCACACGCGCAGATCTGGCGAGAGAAAGCCCCCGGGGTTCGAGTGTTGGGTTGGGAACTGCTACACGCGCACTTGTGGCTGCGCCTTTGTAATCCAATTATTCTTGTGTCTCACATTATTATCATACTAACTAATTTACCGAAGGATAGCTTTTTCATTGCTCTCGAGACCCTACCACTCATAATCACGTTGAGCCAAAGAGGGGAAGGAAGTCGTTCGTTGCAGTCAACCATAAAAGACTTTGCTCTCTTTAATGGGATTTCGGGTAGATGCTTCTACTGACACAAGGTGAAGGTATCACATGGACGACCTTCCGTAACTTTTTGAATAAATTAAAAAAATCCTAATTATTGTTAATTCTCAATTAGGATCCTCATTTATCAATTATAACAAATAGTAGTATAATTTTTTTGCCTCAAATACAAGCCTCCATAGTCCATATGCTTGCACGATCGTTCTATGTCGATGTTAAACTCTAAAATTAAAAGTTCATATCTCTCTTTGTTACATTTGAAAAATAAGGCTCTGATTGAGAATTGATGCATAGTTGAGGATCTTCTTTGTAATTTACCTTGATTTTTCATTTGTATATACAGTCGTGCATTTTATCATTCTTTTGCGTGAATATGAATGCCTCATGTATTCAATTTTGTTTTCCATGGTACATAATTTGTAATGTCTCAAAGCCTAGACCCGGTATGTTATCAACGATTACTGAGCGGGACAACTGGTTGGGCTTCGACCCAACTATAGCCATTACAATAGCATAAAATTCTTAAGCTTAAGTTGTCTAATAGTGGCACGCACTACTTATAACTTACTACCACACTTTTGTGATTACTTGATGTACAATGCCTTTTGCTGTCATATGGACCGTCACTTATTCCTAATAATAGTGTCGACTACAAGCTCTTGGGTAGCCATTTCATCATCTCTTTGGTATAGTTTGTTCCACCTCTTGGGGAGCATTTTCCAGTATCATAAGGAACATTGCTCTGATACCATCTATAATGTTCCAGTCCCTTTATTCAATCCCTTATCGAGGATTACTGACCTAGACAACTTACTAAGCTTGGGACCAACTGGAGCCGTTGACCACAACTCAAAATGCTTAAGCCCATGTTGTATGTAAATAATAGCTAACATAGGGATGTGTGTAAACCCAAAAATGAGCTTAAACTCAGTGAATGGATCTCAAGTATTATGACAAAAAATTATTATAAGGTACTTTGAAGATATATCATAACTAGTTGTTTGTTGACCTACCTTCAGCGAAAATTCCTTTAAGATAATAAAACTATAAAAAATATGTTTGTAAACAAAACAATAGCAATTACTTTAAATATAGAAATGAAGTGAAAGTGACATTACCATATGTTGAAATCAAACACAACTATGACTAACTACACTAAGTTCAAGAGCATTGAAATAAAACTGAGTAATATGCGTAAACAACCTTAAAGGCAACACCTTGCATACGGTCCAAAGCATGTGTTTGTACAAAATGCATACCTAAAGTTCCCAAAATATATCTAATGACTTCATCAAATACAATGACATGTTTCAAGGTCATACCTACTAACATTACAATATCTAATAGCTAGTTTATGACTTGTTTATGAGCAGCTGTGGAGTTCATTATTTTTGAATGATTTCTTTTTTATTCATGAAACATTTCTTCAAGTTGAAAATCATATGATATCTAAATAATGTCTCTTAATAAAAAGGCATATGCATATATGTGAAACTTCTGTTGCATATTGTAAGGTAGCTAAGTACTTAAATCTCAATTTGCATCTAACATTCTCTATATTGAAAAAGGTTAAAATTAATATTTACCCATCATACATTAATTAGAATAATTATAATAATTCAATACGAGGTCTGAATGCTAAGTTGTACGTACCATTGATAAAACTAGTTTGATTTTCAAACTCGATGATTTGGATATAACTATATAATCAAAAGATATCAAAAAGTTGTAACGTTGTAATTCAGTTGTTAACACATGGAGGAATACTGAAAATGGATTTAGAAAGAGTTCTAGAAATCTAAGACAATATAACTTATCTGCTTGGAGATATATAGAGAACCAAACTAGTGGACTCGCAACGGGGATCTCTAGAAGTACATGGTTTTTCTTATCCGTAGTGTGCCATTTATACAAACATCATCAAGGAGAATACTGACGAGGAGCTTCAGGGTGCTGCGTTGAAACTTTCAAGTTCTTAATACAAATTGTGGCAATACAAGAAGAGGGTCGGCTCAGAATATTGCTCAAGGTATCCCCAAATAACGAAGGCAAGAAAAGATAAAATACTTAAGGAAGATGAAACTAGAAGGAACAAAATTCAAGAAAAGATTTTTCAATGACACTTCAATAAGCTCTCTTATGATGATGTAGTATCATGCGCCATCATTAATTTTACTGGAAAAGCGCACTCTTATTGATTCTGATGCTAGCCATTCATTTATTTCTAGAAGATTTTATATATATGCTAATATACAATAGGCAAGTCTGAGCATGCTTTATCAATTTCCTTACCTAAATGGGAGCCTGAATTGTCTGGAATGTCTTCAGAGACTGCTCTGTGGGTATAAAGAAAAGGTCCGTCGATAAATCTAATCCCTATGCAGATAAAGAAATTTGATGCAATTATAGGGATGAATTTTTTTATCGCATATCGTGTGCTTTTAAATTACTATAAAAAGAAAGATATTTTTCAAAAACAAGAGAAAAGTGTGTTCAACTTTTATAGGAACAAACAATTGTATCCTACTCATGTCATCTCTTTCCTAATAACATAAAAATTACTCAGGAAGGGGTGTGTATCTTATGGTATCGTTGCATATAACACAAAAGCATACATTGCTAGTCTATAGAACAATTCTATGGTGAAATAATATTTTTAATATTTTTTAAAAGAATTATCGGGACTCCTACCATACAGATTGAATGAAATCACCATGGACTTAGTATAAGGTACCACTCATGTAGCTTTAGCATCATATTGAATGGCTCCAACTGAACTTAGTGAGCTTAAATTAATTGCAAAAACTAACATATCAAGGATTTACTCAGTCTAGTGTATCTCTTTGGGGTGTCATATCCTTTTTGTTAAGAATAAAGATGGTTCTTCAGGCTTTCTATTTATTATTGAAGGTTGAATCATGTGACAATATGTAATAATTATCCCCTTTCAAGAGTAGATGATATGTTTGGTAAATTGCAAAGGGCTTATATATTCTCAAAGATAGATTTGAGATCAGGATATCATTTAATCGAAGATTAAAGTCGAAGATGTCCTCAAAACAGTATTATAAATTCGTATGCACAATATGAATTGTTAGCGATGTCTTTCGGACTACCAACTGCACGTGCTGCTTTTTATGGATTTGATGAATCGATTATTTTGTTCTTTTAGACAAATCCTTGATTGTGTTTATTGATGATATTTTTCCATACCGGTAGTCAGATGAAGAACATAAATAATATTTAAGGATTCCATAGAAAACCTTAAAGGAGAAATAGTTATTAGCAAAGTTTAGTAAATGTGAATTTTGGTTGAACAAAGTTGCATTTATGAGACATGCCATTTCAGGAGGTATCTATGTAGATCCAAGTAAAATAGAGGCAATCTTGAATTGAAAGCAACCGACTATTGTGATATAGATCTCGAGTTTTTGTGATTTGGTAGGATATTATAGAAGATTTATTTAGAAATTTTTTAAGATTGATGTATCGTTGGCAAGGTTGACCAGAAAGGAGGTGAAATTTGTTTGGGACGATGAGTGTGTAAGAGTTTTCAATAACTTAAGGATCGTCTAATCTTAGCATCCATTCCCCAACCTTCTATCTGGAAAATATGTATTTATGGTTTATAGTGATGCATCATGTCAATACCTAAGATATGTTTAACGTAAAATGGCAAAGTAATTGTGTATACCTCCACACAACTCAAACCACATTAGTTGAATTATCTCACTATATGAAATTAGCAGCCATAGCATTTGATTTAAACATTTGTAGGTACTACTTATAAGATGAGGAATGTCAAAATTTCATAGACCATAAGAGTCTGAAATATATTTTCTCCCAGAAGGATGAATTTGAGATAGAGAAGATGGTTAGACTTGATTAAAGATTATGATTTTACTATTGAATACCATCTCAGGAATGTCGATGTAGTGGCAAACGCTCTTAGTCAAAAGTCTAGTAGTGGATGGTCATGTATAATGACTAAATGGTGTCCTTTATTGGCATAACTAAAGGGAATGCATGTAAATACAATCATAAATGATTCTAGAGTCTTATTTAGCTACTTTGCAACTTAAACTTATATTATATGACAAAATACATGAGGCACGGGTATATGAATAGGAAATTAAAAGAATACTAGAGAAAGTAAAGAATGGAGAATTGTTAAATTTCATGATAAATGAGCATGGGGTATTATTTTTCAAGCAAAGATTGTTTTTCGCAAAATCTACAGAACTTAGAACAGAAATTCTCGAGGAAGCACATAATTCCATGTATGCAATATAACCACAAAGAATAAAAAGATGTATAGAACATTTAAAGACATGTTATTAGTGGTCAATATTCAAAAGATATATTAAAGAATTTATTTCTAGATACTATTTTGTCGGCAAACTAAATCATAGCACATGCAACTTTATATACCTAAGTAGATATGGGAACATATCACTATGAACTTTGTTACTGGATTACCTAGGACTCATCAAGGTTGTGATGCAATTTGGGTAACCATTGGTAGGTTGACTAAATCCTCTCACTTCATAGCATTCCACATGACATATACATTTCACTTGCGCAAATTATTTGTGGTGAAACAGTACGGTCGCAAGGAGCACCAGTATCTATTATTTCATATATAGATCATCGCTTTACCTCTAGATCTTGGCCTAGTCTACACAAGGCCATGGGTACAAAATTAGTATTCAACATGGCTTTTCACCCACAAACATAAAGCCAATCCTAGTGCACCATTCAAAGAGGAAAAGTTACGGGCATGTGTATTGAGTCTTAAGGAAAGTTGGGAATGAGAATCTATCACTCATAGAATTTGCACACGGTAATAGCTATCAAACTAGTACATGAATGGCTCCATATATACATGATGAATCTACGTTTCATCATCTTTATTCTATCATTTTGGCCTTAAAAACTCTAGTAAATGCGTGTAAATAGACTTAATTTAGGCATTTTAGCATTCATGCATCATTGTGTAAATATTGTATAAAATGCGGTTTTTAAAGCTAAAATTATAGAATAAAGGAAAGAAAAGAAAAATAATAAAATATTGTGAATATTTTATGACCCGAAACCCCGAGACCTAGGCATCTAGATGACTAGGTCGACAAGGAATAAAGTAGAGGGAGATAAGGGCCAAAATACAATAAAAACACCTTGTATTTCATTCATTCTTTATTCATTTTGGGACCTATTTTTTGTTCCACTTTTTATACTTCAAATAAAGAAACTTTGTACATAAAAGTTGTAGATAATTTCATATAGAAAAATACAAATTTGATTTCACACAAAAATAATACACAAATAAAAAGTTATGATCTGAATAAGATTCCAGAATCCCAACTTCCCAAACCCGTATCTCTCAAATAAAAACTCGAAATGCGCCAAACTCACTTTAATTGTATATAACTTCAAATAATCTATTTAATGGAGGTGGTTTCGCATTTGGTGGAGCTACGGTTTGAAAGTTGAGTTTTGAACCCTTATGGTATACTTATACAGATTAAAATATTCATTTTATTTATTATTCTTTATTTTCATAATTTTATATTTTTATAATTTTGTAAATATTATTTATAATATATGTCTACATTAAAATCAGAATAAAAACCTAAATAAAATACAAAATAAAATACTTGTATATAACATACCTAGGTATAATACCTACACATATACCTACAGAATTGATTCTTCTATTTTATTAAGTCTACAAATTACTTCAGAAAAATAAAATAAAAATATATTTAAGTATATAAAAATACTTTATAAATATATAAAATAATAAACCAAGATAAATAAATTAAATTCACAAAATAAAAATAAATTATTAAAATATATAGATTTATATACCTATATAGGCCTAAACAGGCAACTTGTATTGTTATACCTCTAAAAAATAAATAAATATCAGTATAAAATAATTTATAAAATAACAAACATTTTTTATTTTAAAACCTAAAATTAATAAAATCATTTGTTATTTTTTATTTAATTTACAAAATATTTATTCACTTTTTGTCTTTTTGCGGATGACGTGGCCCAATCAGGCCACGCCATCCGTTGAACCGGGGTCAACTCCATGACCCCGGGTCTGGGACTGCTGGATCTTAATGTCCACCCTCTTTCTCAGAATTTTACCGCTCGCATCTTTCCCTATTACGCCTAGGCTCCTTCTTGACTTTTGTTGCCAGTACACTAGGCTTACACGTCTAGAGATTATATAGTGGATTCGCCCATCGATGTGTGAGATAAATATAGTTCTTTGCGCCCGTTCTTCAACTGTACGTCGGCTACCTCCTTCATTCTGACACATTCACAATTTCGGTCACTGTTTCTCGATTTTTTTCGCAATGATGCATTGCTCGAGGTAACGTTGACCCTTCATGAAAGTTACCCTATGATCATCCCTACTCCACGTCGGGTGCACAAATCTCCCAAAATCTCACCGCATTAAACGCAAATCCTCCTTGAACATTGCGCCATGACCCTTCTGTACATAACCCCCTACTCACCATTTTGGCTCCTCGGTTTTTCACCTACCCGATTCTTCCACCTTGGAGTAGCCTAGGATTGAGCCTTCATGACAAGGAGTGTTCTCCTTGCTCCAGGCACCCGGAGGAGAGGCATAGGGGGTCTACCCAACCATCGCCGGAGCGCCGCTCCTGGCGGTTACATCTCGCGGCCTTTGGCCGCTCGAGGTCATTTTTTTATTGTTTTTCTCGCTATTTAGTTAGCCATTAGTCTTAGATTTCAGTTTGTGCATTTAGTGTGTTGGTCGATCAATTAGCCAGCACAGATTTCACTCACGAACACCAAGTCGGAGCTCTTGAGCTCCGGCGACCATCATCCACTCCACATCCATCTTCCTTCCGCCAATAAGAGGTGGGATTTGCATTCCCTTTTGCTGTTGCGTCTTCTTGTCACTTGCAGGACCCAAGAGAGCCATCCGAGCCTCGTCTTTTTGCCCGAGAAAAGCTCCATGTCGTCGGAACACCATCGAGCTGCCGAGGGGTCGTCTCGTGGCCCTCCGGTCTCCCTTGCGACTCTGGGAGAAGTACGGCTGAAGCAGGAACCCATTGAGATCATCCGCGGCTCCAGGAGACGTCGGAGGAGCGACCGGCACCAGTTTCAAACTCGCCCACGGCGAGTTCTTCACGCGTTCTTCCAGCCTTGCCGGGAGCCGTTGGATCTTCAGCCCGTGCCAGATCATTCAGTATTCGTCCGATCAACTTCGTCGGCTCCGTTCGATCAAGGGCCTGAATCTAATCTTGGCCCCTCATCTGCGAAGGGGTATCAGTTGACGTGATCGTGACACGTGGATAAGTGAGTAGCATAAGCCGTCCGATCCGTGCCTTGGGTGGGAATTTTGCAGCATAAACCCATCCATTTTGTTAATTAAACAATTAGTTTTAATCTTTCAATTGCAGCTTTATACTTTTTGTAATATTTACTAAAAGGACCCCGGACTTTCCAAATTTATAGTCTCGTCCTTGCCAGCGAGGCGCACGTGTGTGGGCACGTGCGCTTGGCTATTTTGCAATCGAGACCCAATTCTTTCTCGTATTTCTAATCAAGGCTTGAAGATTGCAGTAATGTGTAAAACTTTTGGGTAATTTTGCATTTAAGCCCTGGACTTTTTAGTAATTACTTCTTGGTCCTTGTTAGTCACGTGTTCTGGCACGTGGACTCCGGCGTTTTTGCAGGGAAGGACTTGTGCCTTTGCATATTTATATTTAGTCCTTGAATTCTAGTAATTAGTGATATACTTTCTAGGAATATTGCATTCTGGCCCTTGAACATTTTGCATATTACAAAAATACCCTTACCAGCTGTGTGGTTTGCTTTTGCTTCCTCTATTTATTTCATGCATCTCTAAATTGCTAAAAAATCCACAAAAATTATCATAAGTTCTTATTGCATTATAGTTTCACGCCATATTTTTATTTTGTATTTTTGTTGCATTTTCATATTTATGAAAATTCAAAAACATGCATTTTTAGCACTGTTTGCACTAGAAAATACATAAAAATTATAAAAACACCTCAGAAAATTCCCAAAAAAATATATTTTGTGTCTTTTAGTGTTTTCTAACTTCAATCCAAAAATCATAAAAAATTACAAAAGAAAACTCCTAAAAATTACAAAAACTCAAAAACCTTTATAAAAATATTAAAAATTCACAAAAATCCTAAAAATATAAACTCTGTTTCAAAATTTTCTTTGTTTTATTATCTTTATTTTCAAATTAATTTGAGGAATTTTGGGTACTGTTTGATATTTTTCATCCTCATTTTAATCTCAGCCAGCAACCCTTATTCACTGTTTCTAGTATTTTTGACTTTAAAAATACCAAAAAATTAGGAAAAATATAGAAAAATCACAAAAACATTTTATTTCCTGTATTTTGAGCATTTTCCCTATTTTTATCTATCTTCTATCTCTAGTGTATATATATTCCTTATATATATTATCTTCATTAAAGAAAAAGAAAATATAAAAATATAAAATATAAAAAGAAAAATATAAAATCAGAAAATTAAAAATCAAAATATAAAAACATAAAACCAAAAATAAAAAATATATAAAATTAAAAACCCACAAAAAAATAGCATAGATAGACATTTGATCACATTCACACTTTTGTGCATTATTGCCCCGTTCTACCTGTCTGCTGCATGTGTTCGACCTCTACACATACTTGCACCTACACACATCTTTGTTGTGGAGTTATAATAAATTTTAACTCCACATTCACTTTCACTGCCTTATTTGATTGTTGTGGGTTAATTGTTGTCTGAAGATTTGATTTCTTGCAGGTCGCCTCAGTGACATTGTGATCTCGCCTTGTGTGGATTACTTTAGACCCAGAAAAATCGTCTTCAACAATACCTGACCAAAATATGGGCTGGGTCGAATGGGCTGAGGTCCTCAAACCTCTGTCCAAGGACCATCACGTACCAACCATGGGCCCACTTTATTTGTTTCCATTGATTTTTAATGTTATTTAATAAGTATACATGATTTTATTCACAATATGTTCTTTATAAAATTAATATAAAGTATTAAATTTAATATAAAGTAGCATCACATGTGAAAAACTTGAAGTATATGATATTAATACATGTCTTATCTAGCCGTTTTTTACGGGTGGGGTCGGGCCGGCCCAAACTTTAATTCTCCTAGTCCAAGCCTGACCCATGAGCATGCTGGACAGGTAAGGCGGGAGGGCCCCTTGCCCATTGGCCATGTCTAACTCTATATGAAACTTTGTACGGTCAAGCATGCAGAACTCCCTTTGCTAGAATGAAGTAGGAAATCGTAAACCGTTGCACCAAAATTGATTAACAAATCCAATCAAAAAGGTGTGAAAATAAGGAGACATTTGAAGAATGCAAAAGATAGACAGAAAAATTATACATGTAAGAGAAAGAGAGATATTGAATCTCAAGTAGGGGATTAGGTATTTTAGCGTATATCTTCTTGGAAGGGTTTGATTACATTCTGTAAATACGAAAAACTTGGTGCAAGATATATTAGTCCATATTAGATTGGGGAGAAAATAGGAAATGTAGCATATCGTTTTATGCTACCACCAAAATTATCTAGAACACGTGATATTGTTCATGCTTTTATCCTTCAAAAGTACATCTCAGATCCATCTCATGTTATCAAACCAGAAGAAGTACAATTGAAGAAGGATATTGATGATTACATTATATATGGGTATAACATGCTTAAATTATGTGAAATATAATATGAATCTTTGATGTGTAAACTCCAAATTCACACAATATCCATCATGCACACATAGCAGATAAAATCATCATAAAATTAACAAATCTCTACGTACATCTAAAAGATCATTTTTCTAAATTGAGATCAAGTATCAGATTTATTGTTATCAAGATAAAATAAAGATTTATTAGGGATACTTATATAACAACATCCAACACATTTTCACTTTACATTTTTGTTGGAAAGAATTGGAGGAGCGTGAGAGTGAAAAATCCCCACTCTTTAAATGTCATGCATGCTTATAGACCATTCATTCTCTCTCTCCCGTTTTCCATAAAGAATTCGACCATGATAAATCTCTCTCTCCCCATACAACTCCTGATACATGCATGCATTTATTGGTCTTGTCTTATATGCATGAGAACCATTTATCTCTCCCATTTCCCACAAATTATAGCTGACCATATCCTTCCCCATGAGAGTCTTTATTGTTTTTCTCTTACATGAAGTTATTGTTTTTGTCATACAAGCATGTGACTTTTCACTTCACTTTGAAAAGGTGCATATGGCTATTATAAAAAGAGACCATCCCCCATGAATGAATGAATTTATTATTTTTATCTTTATATGCACGGGGTGCTTCCCTTGAATAAAAGTAACATTCTTCTCCATTTCCCATGCATGAATGAATTTATTGTTTTGTCTTCATGTGCATGGGATGTGTCCCTTCATTCCAAAGCAATATTCATCTATAAAAGGAGGCATGACACATGAAGGATCCTCCCCTCATACTCCCCCTCTTCTCTCTTTATTCTATCTCTCTCTCTCTCTTTGGTTTCATGCAGATGAAGATGAAGGCATAGGCATCAACAGCTCCCTGCCTCGACGTTCTTCTCTTCCTCGACCCCGACGATTGCCAACAACCGTGCACAACCATTGTTATCTACTGTCGGCCACTCTCCTCCTCCTTGCAGTTTACTCCAGCCTGCACCACCGTCCGTGCGTCCAGCCATCTCTCTCGTGGAGCACCTGCGGCATTCTCCCCCGTGCACCAACAACAATCATCAACTCTCCATGCGTTCATGAGAATTACTCCATCTCTCTCTCTCTTTCTTTATTTATATTTCATTTTCATTGCATCCCTTGAACTCTCCTTTATGTTAAGTTTTCCAAGCATAGTCCTTAATTTCATCATCAATTAGATTGCACATCTTTAAACGAAATCTTTTCCAAATTGTATCTCTATATCTCATTTAGCATTTTATGTGTAAGATGTCGAACTAAAAATTGTAAATTTACTTGGTCCCTGTGGATTCGAACCTCTACTTGCCGCATACTTTTTGCATACATTCATCGTGCTCGTAGTTGTAACATTATTTGTTTGATTGCGATTTCCGTGGAACAACAACGACGTGGTAAAATCATCTTTTTAAACTGCGGAAAATCTTGTCAACATTTTGGCGCCGTTGCCGGAGACCAGGCAACATTTGCAATTTTTCTTCTTCATTTTAGCTTAGTTTCAATTATCTAATCCACGCATTTTCTTGTTTTACAGGTATCTAGGCTTCTAAAAGAAAAAAATTCATGTGCATTTTTAGCAAACTTGTAATCTGTTTTAAGTAAAAAAAATTGTAGTCTTAATTTTTCCCCTATTCTCGGAAAAGCTCGCCATCAGGAGGACAAAATATTACGGATTAGCGCCAGAAGTGCAGGCACTGTGAGCTTTTCTTTCTCTTAGGCATCTTAAGTTTTTACATTTCTTGCATTTGTTTGCGCATCGAATTAAACCGAAAAAATTTAAAAAAAGAGTTCTTGATTGCATCATGTCTGTGGTCTTCTCCCTCTGATAATCTAATTCAAAGACCACCAAATCGTGTACTGATCATTTAAAAGATAAGCTTGAAAGGCCACCGCAGTGGTCCGAGCAGAAAGCGGGAAAATTCTGATTGCTTGATTTGATGCACGTGTATGACACAAAAATTACGAGCACATAGAACCCTTAGATAGTGACAAAAATCCTTGGTGCTACGTGGGATTGCAGAGAGAAATCTTAACTCCTCGACGTGTTGGGCACAGGTTCTTGTGGGAAGAGCAGATCTAGCGATCTGAGTACCAACACTGGATCCCCCAGCCGGATAGACATCGATTTCTCATAATCTTCCACACCCACCTCATCTTTAAGGACTCTAATTTCTCTGAAAACTTTTGTTGAATCTAAACTAAAATCGAAAAGATAACCACTTTCGCCGCAATTTTTGTGTGAGTTGGTGAATCAACAACTTGTCTGGTGTTTGTGATGTGTATGTTAGGACGTAGATCCCTGAAAAATCTATTACAACAACCTCCAGAATACGATCCGGTTTCCAAATCAAAATCCAACCCATCTCCTTCTACTGAGAAACCTGAGAATTCACCTAACCTAGGAGATATGGGAGTAGAGAAACCGAACACCATTGACCTCATCTTCCAACAGCTACAACTTTTGAGAGAAGAGAATGCGACAATCCGACATACCATAGCTCCACTCATCCGACCACCACCCATCAGCACACGTTATTTCTCTACAATAGAGGACACAGTCCATTGGGTCCAAAATCACGCCCATCTCAAACAGCTGATTGAGACCTTGCTGACACAACCAACCTCAGCTGTAGATTTTGATGCTTTGACCAAGGCTATTCAGCAACTGGCTGCAACACAACAAAAGTCCAATCAAGCCAATACACTAAGTGAGAGACCCAACATACTTGAACGACCGTTCTTGACCACTGCCAAGGCACATTTTGACTGTGAAGATGAGAGAGTGGAATTGAAAATCAATGATAAAGATATTCCGGTGGATCATGTCACCCCTACTTCTGGTGACTCTGAAATTGAGGACTGTGGATGGATAGAGAACTGTGTTATTCTTGATGATTTTGCCCCCATTCATCTCACCAAAGACCCTCTGGAGGTTAGTCTGAACACTTCACAACTCACTCATAAGGACATGTCTCACCTAGACTCTGCACTTGAAGCCCCACCATGTCCTCTCACTGATCGGGAAATTTTTGAATTAGATGAAGCATGGGAAACACTAAATATTGATCTCAAATTAACTTCAGCCCTGGGTATGCCAAAGATGAAGACATGTTTTGATGATAGCATTGATCCTTCCTCAGACGATTTTGAAAGCTATGAACCTCAGTGTATTAATGATATCGATTGGTCTGAAACAAAAGTTGAAATTGAGGATGGCACTTATGCTGAGTGGGAAATAGAAGGAGATATACCATTTGATGTTGATTTCGGATGTGATTTTTCAATTAAGGAAAGTACAGATTTAGAGTTGGAATATGTGGACATATCAGACAATGAGTTGACTTCTTCATGCACCAAAACTCCCTTCCAACCAACACAAGATGATATGCTGAAGATTTTTTGCGATGACTCATTCAAATATGAAATTTCCAATTCCATTACCCCCACCACAAGGAAAGAAGATCAAATCAATTCAGTCGATGACTATATGAATACATATTCTACTACCGAGTCTGATCAGAGTGATTTTCTATTTAATGATCCTTTTTGGGATGATACGAAGGAACTACTCAAAATAATCGAAGAACATCATCCATTAACCAATATTCCCCCACTCCTGGCCTCTGAATCTCCTAATCATATGTCTTGGAAAGAATCATCTTTGTGGCTCAAGAAGAGAATTGAAATGAAATTCACAATAGATGCCACCGAGGATACCCATGATGATTATTTGAGGGAAAATGATGATTTATCACAATATACAGAGGACCTCATGGAGGAAACAATTCTTGATCATGTAGAGCTCGACTTCAATACATCATATCTGGTCTATGAGCCCTTCACCAGTCCACCCATTTCCCTCCCATCACATCCAATCCAAGATCAGACTGATTCATCTCTCATTCCAATTCATCAACCAATTAATGTCTTCACCGTATTAATGAGAGCGCACATTTATCAAATTCATCAACCGCACTTTCACATCTGGGTCATGATATCCGTATCATATCAAGAGTTTCATTTGGGTTTTCTCAATACAGCTTCTACACTCACACGCAACACTGGATACTCTTGATAAGCTGAATCATCAACATTTTGTGGGTCCACACCCATAGGTATCTTTTCCTTTCTTTGTATCCTTCTTTTTACTGCATTGCATTAGTATGGGGGTCCACCTCCACTCTTCAAAAAAAACAAAAAAAACAAAAAAAAACTTTTCACAATCACTCACCCCTTCTGATCCTCCTTTTATACCTTGTTTTCACCATGAGGACATGGTTTCTGTTAAGTATGGGGGGGGTGTTTGCATAGTTTTTCAAAATTGCATACTCTTTCAAGTGAAAAAAATCTCTTTTGCAAAAATTCCCCTAAAAATATTTTCAAAAGCAAGAAAATCACAAAAATACATCCTTCCTAGTTTTATCCGATTTTGAGAAATCAGATCTTCACTGCATAAATCATAGACTAAGTTGAGTTGATCCTAATCCACTTAACTTCATCAGAATTTCACTAGGCATGAGTTTTTAAGCTTTCTTCAGGTCCATTTATTCTCTCAGTTCCATTAGCTCTACTGGTGAATGAACTTCTGTATCTAACTAGATCACCTGAGAAACTAGTAGCACTCTTAAACTCTTCAGTAGATATTCAGCAACTGCACATTGCACTTAGCTTGATTGAGTTTATTTTACGAGATACAATTACAATCTAGTTGAGGTGAGGAGTTGTCCTCTTGGTTGTGCCAATGCCTGAACCTTATCTATAGCTAATGAAGGAACTTGACTCAGGAGCAACATGATCTCCCTAGTCTAAGTATGTCAGCAAATAAGCCAGTATCGTGCCTCCAAAGTCAATATTAAGCCGATACTATCTTTTGATACCAAACCCAAAACAAAAACACCACAAAAAAGGCATATCACAATACAAATGCCAAAAACCACCAATCATGCAAAGATGTGCGAAGCAAAAGCAATGAAAGAAGACCACCAAATAACCATTCTCCACCAAAAAGCTGTGGTAGCAGCCCAATGATGCTATCTAAATTCTTAAAAGAGGTCCAAAGAGGCCCAGGGTTATGCTCTGCAAAAAGAAAAAAATGAGAGCAACGGACCAAAACGATTTACGGAAAACCCCGAAAGTTAATCTCATTCTCCAAAGATTTATGACCTATTTTTTTATGCTAACATACTTAGGTGAAAAGAGAATATGCCTGAATTCAGGTGAGGACTGAGGCTATATGACTAGGGAATCATCCAGTACCTTGATAGATTGTGTTGTTAGCTCGCTCTCTTGACTCACGAAAGCTAAAATATCACTAACACTATTTATATCCATTCAAAGTCAAAGAGAATACTTATTTCTTAGGGATGAGCTGACTTGATCGACCTTCTGAAACCATGTCTGATTTTGCTGAAACTAAGAGGCTGTTGAAATTACAAAACTCGAGTCAAGTCGACAATTCAAACAAATCATTAATCCATGGGTCGACTCTACTGAAGTTTGTGAATTTGTATGGTTAGGATCTGAAAACTCAAGACTTTATGGGTATGTCTGCTGAAAACCCTCACCCAATCTATCTTGGCTATTCTCCTTGTCCTTCATTATTATTTATCTTATTCTTGCTCAGGACTAGCAAGACTTAAGTATGGGGGTGTGATGGTTACATTATATATGGGTATAACATGCTTAAATTATGTGAAATATAAGATGAATCTGTGATGTATAAACTCCAAATTCACACAATTTGCATCATGCACACATAACAGATAAAATCATCATAAAATTAACAAATCTCTACGTGCATCTAAAAGATCATTTTTAAATTGAGATCAAGTATCAGATTTATTGTTATCAAGATAAAATAAAGATTTATTATTGTTATCAAGATAAAATAAAGATTTATTGGGGATACTTATATAACAACATCCAACACATTTTCACTTTACATTTTTGTTGGAAATAAATGGAGGAGGATGAGAGTGAAAAATCTGCACTCTTTAAATGGCATGCATGCTTATAGACCATTCATTCTCTCTCTCCCATTTTCCATAAAGAATTCGGCCATGATAAATCTCTCTCTCCCCATACAATTCCCCATACATGCATGCATTTATTGGTCTTGTCTTATATGCATGTGAACCATTTATCTCTCCCATTTCCCCCAAATTATAGCTGACCATATCCTTCCCATGCATGAGAGTCTTTATTGTTTTTGTCTTACATGAAGTTATTGTTTTTGTCATACATGCATGTGACTTTTCACTTCACTTTGAAAAGGTGCATATGGCTATTATAAAAAGAGAACATCCCCCATGAATGATGAGTTTATTATTTTTATCTTTATATGCATGGGGTGCTTCCCTTGAATACAAGTAACATTCTTCTCCCTTTCCCATGCATGAATGAATTTATTGTTTTGTATTCATGTGCATGGGATGTGTCCCTTCATTCCAAAGCAATATTCACCTATAAAAGGAGGCATGACACGTGAAGGATCTTCCCCTCATACTCTCCCTCTTCTCTCTTTATTCTATCTTTCTCTCTCTTTGGTTTCATGCAGATGAAGATGAAGGCATAGGCATCAACAGCTCCCTGCCCCGACATTCTTCTCTTCCTCGACCCCGACGATTGCCAACAACCGTGCACAGCCATTGTTATCTACTGTCGGCCACTCTCCTCCTCCTTGCGGTTTACTCCAGCCCGCACCACCGTCC
This sequence comes from Ottelia alismoides, assembly GCA_037367405.1. NCBI lineage: Eukaryota > Viridiplantae > Streptophyta > Magnoliopsida > Alismatales > Hydrocharitaceae > Ottelia > Ottelia alismoides. Next base: position 88,411 of record JAZKJV010011390.1, on the reverse strand, counting down.
GTGCGTCCAGCCATCTCTCTCGTGCAGCACCTGCGGCATTCTCCCCCGTGCACCAACAACAATCAGCAACTCTCCATGCGTGCATGAGAATTACTCCATATCTCTCTCTTTATTTATATGTCATTTTCATTGCAGTCCTTGAACTCTCCTTTACGTTAAGTTTTCCAAGCAAAGTCCTTATTTTCATCATCAATTAGATTGCACATCTTTAAAAGAAATCTTTTCCAAATTGTATCTCTCTATCTCATTTAGCATTTTATGTGTAAGATGTCGAACTAAAATTTGCAAATTTACTTGGTCCCTGTGGATTCGAACCTCTACTTGCCGCATACTTTTTGCATACATTCATCGTGCTCGTAGTTGTAACATTATTTGTTTGATTGCGATTTTCCGTGGAACAACAATGACGTGGTAAAATCATTTTTTTAAATCGCGGAAAATCTTGTCAACAGATATTTCCTATCAAGAAGTTCCAGTCCAAAGTTTAGATTTCAAAGTCAAGAACTACGAAAGAAGAAGATGCCTCTAGTAAAAGTCCTATCAGAAGGTCATTCTATACAAGAAGCCACTTGAGAAAGAGAAAACGAAATGCAATTTCAATACCCACACTTATTTTCAAGATGACTAAAGTACATAAATTTTGAGGTTGAAATTTACTCTAAGTAGGAGAGTATTTCAACATTCTCATCCTTAAGAGGTAAATTTTGGGAATGTTTGATTATGAATTAAAAATGATATTCATTCTTTTTGATTTTTATGATCCTAAACCTTATTTCGGTCTTATAACTATAAAGGTTTTGCGTTGAATCTCTCTAGATCCCAATTTATAGATATTATTCTAGTGTCGGTCTTGACGAGACGATTCCTTTGGATCGTGATTCATATCTATTGAATGTTGTAACGTTTTCTATGAATTTTTGAATTAAAGACTGTTGATGTTGGTTAAGCTCAAAATCAACCCCTAACCATTGTCATTAAAAAAGAGTTAATCATGATTAAGGAGATTGCTGATGATTTAGAAAATTAACGATAGTTGATATAGGTTGAACATATTTAAGGATCATTAATCTTGATTACTATTAATCATAATTAGTTCCAATTAAGTATCATTAGAAAAATCATGGTTTACATGAGCCAAAATTATGGACAAATATTGTGGACATAGAAACCATGGTATAAAAGAAAATCATGGTATTGACAGAACTACAAGCAGAACTATGTGTCCTAAACCATGCTTTCACTACTTGGAGGTTTATAATGTGAATCTGACACAAGAGGGGGTGAATTAGGCAATAAACAATTATCACAATCATAATATCCATATTAAAAATGTTCACAAGCCACGTAGATAAAAGAATATCAGATCACAAAGTGCATAGTGGATTTTACATAAATCACGACCCAAAACCATGTTCTAAGATTTTTCCTTCTCTCTCTTGGCGAATCATGTTTCCACTATTCCACCCACAACTGTAAACCAAGGGTAGCACGCCCTCTCGTACAACATGTACACTTCCTTGGACAACTTCCAAAGAAAGATTTTATCTCTTACAAAGAAAGAAATCCACAACTCGGATATCTACATAAAAATGTCAAATAGAAAATAGTTAAACAACGAAACTTGAATTCACAAGCTCACAGACTTTTAGCACGGAATACGCTCTAGAATGATGATGATTGCAATTGAGCACATAGAGCACAGACTTCAGTAGCTAGATAGCTTTGGATTGCAGAGAGCCCGGAAGCGCGAAAATGCTGCAAAAATTTTGAATATCGCACAAGAGCGGCACTCTTTCTTTTCTGTTGGGAGTATAAAATATTTCTCGTTAATTGTGTGTCTCAAACAATGAGCGATAGGGTCCATTATATAAGGTTGGCCTCAAAAAATCACATGTATGCAAAAATAAAAATCCAATGTTTTGATTTCAAAAAACAACAAAAGATTGATAATAAAAATAAGTTTATTGATTACGGATCAATCAAGGTTGATCGAACGTGAATAAAAATATGGTTGATCATGTCAGAAAATCAATATTCAAGAATTGATTAATTAAGATCAAAAGATGATCAATCAAGGATGACTGATTAGGGTTGTCAAGATGATCAATCATATGTTCAAAAATCGATTTTGAGATATTGATGATTTTGGCTTATTTTTACTTGTTGATCAAGAATATGCAATTTTTTAGCATAAAATAAAAACTCTTTATACTTTGAGTCAGTTTCAACTTTCTTTGCCTTTTCATCATTGAGCTTTTACCATAAAGGTAATGAAGCTACAAAACAAATATACAATAAAATCATTAGCAAAATATAAGTCACTAACAATCTCCCCTTCTTGTTAATGGCAAAACTTACATTTGTTTTTCAATGCTCTCAACTATATTTATTTTTATTTGATTTAATCTCTTTTGATATATATCAAGAATTATGTAACCTTTTGTTTTTGTTTTTAATCTCTCCCCCTTTACTCTTTTTACATTTTAATCTTATCTATCCCTTTTTGTCATTATCAAAAATATTTATCACCCTCTGTCATAAAGAGTTATTGCTCCTCCTTTTCTCCTTTTTTGGCTAAGAGAGTTTTCTCACAACTTTTGCCTGAAATGAAAGGATTGCTTAACTTTCCCGTTTGCTACGCTTTATTTTAGAAAGCAGTTATAGGAAATGTCACCAGGTTGGCATAAACATAAGTGTCTTCTAATATAGGAAAATCTATCAAGGTTTAAGGGTTGGGTAAATATATCACCAAGTTGTTCTTTTGTGTTTACAAAGTCTAGAGAAATTTCTCCCTTTAGAACACAATTTCTTAGGGAGTGGGGTCTAATGTCAATTTTTTGATCTTAAAGTGTAATACATGATTCTTAGAAAGACTGATAGCACTTGTAATATCACAAAGAATTTTAACTTTTTCAAACATTAAACAAAAGTCATTTAAGGTTTGCTTCTTCCACAACATTTGCGAACATGCAAGAGATGCGAATATGTATCCAGATTTTGTTGTTGATAGGGCAATACCGTTTTGCTTCTTAGAGAACTAACGACGAAGCGCATTTCCAAGGAAATGACGCGTCTCACTAGTATTCTTCCTATTAGTTCTACTTCCAACATAATCAGCATCACCATAAAACTTTATTTCAAGGTGTAGTGATCTAAGGTAAAATAAGTCATAATTATAAGTATCCTTTAAGTATTTTAAGATCTTTTTTATACTTTTAAGTGACTATTTTTAGGGGTCGATTGGAACCTAGCACACAGGCAAGTACTAAAATGTATGTGTGGTCTTCTAGTTGTAAGATACAACAACAAACCAATCACACCTCTATATTGAGTCGCATCAATGTTCTTACCCTTTTCATCTACATAAAGCCACGCTTGAGCTCCCATTCGTGTCATTTTCCCTGAGTGTACATTGTTTGGCTTATGAAATCCTTTGCGATAGTTGTTGAATTTGCAAGCCGAGAAAGAAACGGAGTTGTTCCACGAGACTCATTTCAAACTCCTTCTATCAACTTAGTAAAATCTCCGCACAAATCTTAATTGGTAGATTCAAAATAATGTCATCAATATATATATATTGGAACTGTGAAAAAGACTATTTGAATTTCTAGTAAACAAAGATGAGTCTACTTTTCTAATTTCAAAGTTAACAAATAATAGAAAAGACTTCAATCTATCATACCATGCTCTTGGTGCTTATTTAATCCATATAAAGCTTCGTTCGATTTATAAACAAACTTAGGGTGATATTTATCGACAAATACTAATGGTTATTTAACAAGAAATTCTTCTTTTAAATAACCTTAAGAAAAGTACTTTTTACATCTAGGTACGTAACATATACAAGTAGCCTCCTAATTTATTCTAATCTGGCTACATGTGCATAGGTTTCATAAACGTCTATATCTTCCTCTTGGTTGTATCCTTGTACTACTAGATTGGATTTGTTCTTAATCACTAAACTTTTGTCATTTGATTTGTTTTTGTAAACCCATTTATTTTTAATTATTGATGTATTTTTGGGTTTAGGTATTGATGAATAACCATTCATTTACCTTTATTCTTTCATCGTGACTTTAAATCTCTAGTAAAATACATGCAAATACCACTAACTTGCATAAATTAACAATTAACTTAAATATGTAATTAGCATGTAAATACATGTATTTAAACCCAAAATTAAAGAAGAAAGAAAACAAAAAGAAAAGAAAAGCAAGTATCAAAGATATTGAACCTAAACCTCGAGATCTAGTCAAATATTGACTTGGTCGACCAGGAACAAAATAAGGGTAGATAAAGATAAAATATCATACTAAAATACAGAAACCGTTGTGTAAATAGCCTAATATTAAACTATTTTATTTATAATATTATATGCCTCAAATAATAAAATGTTCAACACAAAACTTGTAACTTGATATTATATAGAAAATTAGAAAAATAATAGCCAATAAAAATCATGCATACTCCACATGGTACCCACATATGAAAAGGCCACAAACAAAACTTCATTGATCAATATCTTCTCTATATGAACTCAAATTGAACCAAACCCACCTTTATTGTATTTAAAATTAAATTATCTATCAAATAAAGGTAGTTTCATTGAAATTGGAGCTAAAATACAGAAGCCAGGTTTTAGGGTATTATTGTATCGGGGCATCTATATATATAACATACTATTTTATTCTTATATTTTTATTCTCTTTATGTCTTCAAATAATTGTATATATTATATTATACATATTTAAAATATAAATAAAAATGCTTAAAATACACTTAAAATAACTAATAAATTTAAATACGTAAATATAGTTATACCTATAATGTATAGGGATTTTTAACTTGGAGACTCTATAAACTTCGCCAATTACCTCCCTTGACCTTTGAAATAATTTATTTCCTTAAATTTGCTCTGTCTTACCCCATAGACCCCACCGTCAGTTTTATCTTTATTTGAATCAATTGCTTGGGTTACTCTTAAATTAATCTAACCAATGGAAATCCAACGGTGGATATCCTCTCCCCCTTATTCTCCAAGCACATGACAACGGATGTTGGGGATGAAGGAGCTGGAGCCTCCTATGGATTCCACAACAATGTGGCTGTCGAGGAAGAGGATGTAGAGTGGGTGGCAAGGGACGAACGACCTGAAGGAGGAGGTGAGAAAATGGCCTGGAGGAGGAGTTTGGAGAGGAGGCGGAGGCTGGGGAGGTCCAAAGGGTCAGGGTGGGCAGAGGTCGGGGAGGGGGTCCAACCTTCCACGTTGGGGAGAGACGGAGGTTGGAGGTCGGGGTGGGGCGGAGGTTGAGGTGGGCAGAGGTTCAGGAGGGGTGTAGGTTGGGGAGGTTCAGGAGGTCGGGTGGGCGGAGGTTGAGGAGGAGGTCCAGGTGAGGGTTGGGGCGAAGGTTGGGGAAGTCGAGGAGGGTAGGATGTTGGGGAGGTCGGGGTGGGTGGAGGTCGAGGAGGGGCAGAGGTTGGGGAGGTCAGGGTGGGAGGAGGTCTAGGAGGGGTGTAGATTGAGGAGGGAAGAGGACGGGAAGGTGGGCGACAACCTGGAGTGGTGGCTGGTCGGCGGCGTGAGGGAGGTCTCCAGTTACACAAGGGAGGGGGTGCAGGCCAGCGACAACTTGGAGGGGACGTAGGTTGGCGACGCGGGGGAGGTCAGTAGAGGCCTAGAGGGGGCATAGGTCGGCAGTGTGGGGGAGGTCGGCGACAGTGCAGGGAAGGGGCGGGAGGATGAGGCTGTCTTGGGGAAGGTTAGGGATGGCGCGAGGGAGGTGGATGGGAAGAGAATGTAAGTGGGAGAATTAAGGAAGAAGGGGGATGCCATATTTTGTAAAATTTCTAAAGAAAGAGGGTAATATGCACCTCTTTTTAACGGAATCTGGTTAAATTTAATGAGAAAATGAGTGTGGATCAACAAGATTTGTGAGGTAAGGGTTAGCAAGTTTACATGGTCGAGGGGGGGAATACATTGTTTCAAAGGTCGATGAGGTAATTGGTAGATAGTTTCTGCCAGGTAAAAATCCCTAATGTATATGCGTATAGTTATTTATACATATAAATAAAATTTAAAAAATGTCATAAAATATTTAAATATGTATTTAATAATATTGCAAATATATAAAATATGCAAATATGGTAGTATATGTAACCAAAAATAAAAATATAATACACGAAATGCATGTACAGACATACATGTAAATATTAACACCTAATAAATAAGGTTATAAAAATATATAAAATCACCATAAATTAGTTTATAAAATAATAAACATTTATAATATTTTGAGTGTTTTAAATACAACCATTTACTATTTTAATTTGTATTTTCTTCTCATTTTATTTATGTTTTATCCTAACATGAACTGAGGTGGACCAATAGGCGTGCGTGGCATGTTGACCTACCCGGTCAACAACGCCTCTGCCCAACCTATAGCCTCTACACTTGCCAGAACCATTGAGCCCCTCACTTTCTCCCAAATTCTACTCCATCTCCACTCATCTTTTCGCCTTGATTTTTTCATCAATTTATATGTCCCATCTCCCTCTACCTTGCCATACCTATAGCTTCCACCAATCCTCTTCGATCTACATGTAATCCCAATTCCAAAGGAGCCCCTCGCCATGTCTATAAAACTCCCCCTTCCTTTCACTTTTTAATCCTATCCGAACCATCGTAACCCTAAATGGTTGACCTCGACGTGTTCCCCTTGGTGACAGGAAGGAGGAGCTCCTAATTCACGACGTAGAGAAAGAGCTCTAGGTTGGTCCATCGCCGTCGATCTCATCTTTTGCAAGGTTCTCTTCTCTGTGGTCTATGACCTAGTATGATCTGTTAGGAGTAGGTTTTTAGTTTGCATTTTGATTCTTTGGCATAGATTTAGATTTAGTTTAGTTCCATTCCTTTCCATTTAATGCAAACATTTCAAATTGTTTGTTGAAGCTTAGAGCTCCGAACATCTGTTCACCGTGAAATCCAAGTACCCAACTCATCTGATCATCACATCTTCTTCCCAATCACCTTCTCCATTTGCATCGCCCATGACACCCCCTTGATCTTGCATAGAGAATTCCACCGATCTCCTCCCTCGTTCCTTCACTAAAGATCTGATCATTCACCTCCCCTTTGTGCTATTCAGCTTCAAAATCAGGTCGAGAGTTTCTCCCTTGAGCCCCCAACATTTTTGTTGAGCTTAGGAGAATCCACTTGGGGCTTAATTCAATCAAGGAATAACACCCCTAGGTGGTTGGAGAAGAAACACCCTCCAGGCCTCCTCTGACAAGGCACGGAGCTTCTTGAGCGTACCTGCAGCTGCGAAGGTGTCCCAGGTAGGGATGCAAACGGATAGGGATATATCCGTATCCGATCCGCCACTGAGTCCGTTCTATACAGATTTTGACATCCGTATCCGTATACGTTTCAAAATGGATACGAATGTGGATATCGTTTTGACATCCATAAACATCTGCATCCGTATCCGTATATCTGTTCTCGTATATAAATACAGTCATAGATTTATTTTTAACCATATATAACATAATTCTCTACCTCCTTTTACCATATTTATATTTTTTTATGATACCAACACATATAGTAAATTAATATCATGTATTTTCGATCCTATTCTTATATATTTAACTCGATTCTATAGAGTATTTCTAACATTACTCGTGTGCAATCAGTATCTGTTTTACATCCGTATCCATTTTTTAAGGATATGGTAAGATAGTTTTAATATCCGTTAATATCCATATCCACATCCGTATTCGTATTAAAAAATGGATAAGGATATGGTAATACATATATCTGTATCCGTATCTGACCGTTTGCATCCCTAGTTCCAGGAATGTGTAGAGCCCATCAACAACACATGAAATGGTCGAAGACTAGAGGAAGAGCTGATCGAAGTAAGGGAAAAACTCAGTTCTTCCATGCTCTTGCTGATCGCCTAGAAACCACATGATCAAGGAGTTGGCCCGGATCTAATCCGGGTCATTGAAATCAAATGAAGCGGAGCGAAAAGCAAATCATGCACCTGTTTGGGGTATATTGCATTGAAACCTCCCGTATTTTGTATATATTTTTTAATACTGTAAATTAATTATTAAGTCTAAAATAATTAGGTTTATTTACAATTGGACCCTTGAACTTTTGTGTAATTTCTATTAAGTCCAGTCCAACTCAGCTCACATGCAGTCTAATGTGAGGTGATGGATTATTTGCATGTTTAACCTTAAACTTTGTGGATCTGTTAGCAAATGCATGATTAGTTTATTATAATTGCAATTATATTCCTCTATTGTTATATATTTTTATTTTTATGCATATTGCTTATATTAAATAATTTCTTTATGTTAAAAATTACAGGAAAATTAGGATAGATACCTGTAATCATGTTTGAGTAAGCATAAATTTATTTATAATTTAAATTAATTTTCCTATCTTTAAAATACAAAGACATGCATCTTTTCCTTGTTTGTATATAAAATTCCATAAAAATTTGAAAAAAGCTCTAAAAAATTCAAAAAAATAGTTATATTATACTATATTTTGTCATATCCAAAAATCACTAAAATATAAAATATAAAACATAAAACATGATGGTCATAAAATCATAAAAATCTTATAAAAATTACCAAAAAATATTTAAAAACCCGAAAATATATCTTTCTTTTCTGAATTTTCTGGATATATATTATATATTAAAAAACTTCGGTTAATTTTAGATTAATATATATATATATATATATTTATTAAACCTTAAAAAAGTTTGAAAACTTAATATATTTACTGTTTTGATATATTTTCAACTTTAAAAATAAAAATTAGAAAAATAACCTAAAATTACCAAAAATGGAGAACAAAATAAAAATACATAAACATTTTATTCTCTACATTTAACTTTATTATGAATTATTTATAATTATAAAAGTTATGTCCTCTATATATAAATATAATACTTACATAATATATAATATATTATTATATATTATTTTTAAACTTAAAAAAGAAATTAAAGTTTTTCAAAACTAAAAATAAAATATAAAATTCAAAATTCAATTTTTAAACATTTAAAATATCTAACAATTAGGATTCTATAAAAATTGAATATAATAAAAAACATACACAAAAACAAGAAAAATTCAAAATAAAAAAGAAGTTATTATTAGTTATCAATAATTAATAATAATTTTTTACCCATACTTGTGTCCCAGTGTTCGACATTCTACCTGCTTACACATATACACATTAATGTAAAGTTATAATAATTTTTTACTCACACACATTTTAACTCTTAATCTAATTGTGGGTTGATTGTTTCTTAAGAGAAACTTGGTCAGAACAATAGTTGCTGATCTTGTTGGATTCGAAGGTTGGTGCAAAATCCCTTGAACAAATGTCATCATTATTGATGAATCTAAACTTCATCACCTTTATTCTTTTATTTTGTCTTTAAATCCCTAGGTAAATGCATGAATGTTAATTTGTACAAAAAACACTAAAATATTGATACATGAATATTATATAAATACATGTATTTAATTCTAAAATAAAATAATAAATACAAGAAAAGGAAAAGAAATGAAGTATCAAAGACACTGAATGACCATATATCCCGAGACCATATCAATATTGACATGATCGAGAAGGAATAAAATAACGAGAGATATGGCACTTAATTGTATAGAAAACACTCATAAAAACCCTGATATTATTCATCAATAAATGACTTTTGGGTCCTATTTTATTTTCTAATTTTTGTACCTCAAATAATAAAACCTTCAACGTGAAGCTTGTACATAGAAATATAATGAAAGATATAACATTATATTCCCCGAAAAATAATGCACAGTACGCTTGGGATACATGACGAACGTGAACAAGTGCTTTTAATTCGATGGAATTGATGATTAAAATTATATTTCGTTGTAGGCGAGCAATTTCACGATTAATCAAAAACCGCTATTTTAATTAGTGTCAAATTAAAGCGAGCGGTCTATTTTTTACTTGGGTAAGTCCAAGGTCGAACTCATGGAGGCATCTATCTCCTTAGGTTGGTTTAAAATCTATCTCAAAATTAGGTTTTTGGAGAGGTTTTTTTTGTATTTTTAAATGCAATGAATGAGGAAATTGCAATTTTGGCAAATTTCATGGGTTAAATTGCAATTTTCAATCAATTCAAGTCCAAAATTTATGAAACCTGGCCATGATGTGAAATGCAATGAAATTAGACTAATGTAATTTTTTGTAATTTTCGGATGTAAGATGAATAGTCTGAGTAAAATAATGCAAGCAATGAGATTTTCATTAATTAGTTATAATAAATATTAAATCTAATTATTTTCAAGAAATCAAATTATCTAAGATATGTCACTAAGTGATCTATCTCAAAAAAATCCTAAGTCCTAAAAATTTTGGATTTAATACCTATTAAAAAATAATTAGTAAAATGGATGAAATGATTTTTAGAGAGAAAACTATAAATACGAATGCAATTCTTTTTAAGCACAATGTTATTAACAATTAAACATACAATTCTTGAATTTTTGGTAATTTTTCGAGCAATGTTTAATTAAATATGAATTTCTAAGCTTAGACTAGGCAAAATATACAATTGTACGCACAGATATTAATAATTAATTAATCACAGAGAATAAAAATATAAAGCATATACCACAATGTAGAGAATTAATTGTAAAACAAAATGCAATTTTCGAAATAATAAAATGATGTGAAAATGAGGTTCAAATTATAAATAAATAGTCTATTTGTAATACAAAAAATAAAATAAACTAAATAAAGTGCATAGGGACTAAAACGAAGATACCTAGACCCAAAAGAGGTATGATGCAATTTCTCTACTAGGGCACGCGCGTGGCATGTGCCTGCTTGAGGGATGGGGTTTGATTACAGATAGGTGGTTCTACGAGGGTTATGGTGCAACTTTTCCAAATGATCACGTGCATAGCACGTGACCTTGGACGTACGGGTCTTCAGCGTAAATGTCTGAATGTGCAGGGGTGTCCCTGTAATTTACCCCTCCCACGTGTGATACACACACGGGCAGGGGGATACTTTGGTTTCTTTACCTCGAAGGCACGGGTTTCCAGGTGTTGAGTCTGGGTTGGAGCAGGAGACACCGCTGTTAGAGGGGGCGATGCGCGGTTGTCGGTGAAGGCGTGCGTTGCTGGACGGTGGAGAGGCGGTCGGTGCAGGGTTGGGCCGCGCTTACAGCTGGATGTCAGGCGAAGGGGGCTGTAGGAGGTAGCATCGGTCAATTGCAGGGAAGCACAACTGGAGGTCGCGGCGGATAGCGCGGAGGCGCAGGGGCCGCTGCTAGAGATTTGCGGGCTGAGGGTTGTCTTGCTACTCGGGCAGCTAACGTGTGGATGGTATGGCCATTGCGCAAGATGGAAGCACTCATTTGGGGCTAGCAGGCCACACGAGTGCGTGTGGAGACTGAAGGTACATGGAGTTGTGCTGGAGGCTTGAAGGTGCGCGGGCTATGACGGGGCTCCAGGAAGGAGCGTGGTGAATATCGGCATTGGTGGAGGTCAGTGTTTGGCCAGGTAGAAGGCAGAGACGGTGCGGTTCGAAGGATGCGATTGAGGAAACATAGTAAATAAGGAAAAGCAGAGGAGGTATAAAAGAAGGAGGAGGAAGAAGAAGAGATTAGGGGGTATATAGTCGCCTGGGATTGGAGAAGGGAGATGCCGCTCCTCCTCACGTCATCGCTTCGAGCCGCGCAGCGGATCGCAGTGAAGCTCCTGGTAATCTCGTCGGAGGATAATCATTGGAGAAGGAGGATTGTCACCACCTCCTTCTCCAACTCTCTCTCTCTCTCTCACTCACTCTCTCTCTTTCTTTGTGTCTGTGTGTCCTGTGGGAGTTGGCGGATGATGACGCTCGTTGGGGATAAGGAGTTTTTATAGCGTGAGGAAAGAGTCTACGGCTGGTCGGCCATTGTGAGACAGTGATGACATGATAAGGGGAGGAGCAGCCCCGGCGGCTGCGGGTCTTGCGCGAGGCGTGGGCTGAAACAGAGAAGAAGTTGGAAGGGATAGAGGAGGAGTCCTCACATGCAAGCCACATGAGGAGAGAGGAATAATAATTTTTTGTTTTTTATTTTTTGAATAAAAATGAAAATAAAAGGGGTTTAAAAATAGCTGACATGTGGCGGCTCCAGGACAGCCACGTGTCACCTCTGGAAAATTCTGAAAATTAAATAGAAAGATAAATGGGAAAGAAATAACAAATGACCTCAGATCAAAAAGTACTCAACACAAAAATTACTCGTCTTGATGAGATGTACAACTTTCTGAAGGAACTGAGAGCAAAAGATATCATCTATGCAAAATGATATTTTTTGGGTACTCCATGTACATAGAATACCTAGATTTTTGGATTTTGTAAATTTTTTTGTGATTTTTAATCAAGAGAAAATTCAAGAAAATTTTGATAAAATAAAATATAAATATTTATACAATAATATTTTTTGTATTTTTATTAAATAAGAAAGTAGGGAAATAAAATAAAGAAGAAAACTTGAGAAAATTGTACATACTCGCTAAGGATACTCAGACTTGGTCAGTTTATTTGATTTTAGTCTTATTTTCCATTTGGGTTTTTATGGATTTTATTAAAATTTTCATCAAAGAATAAAGTTGAAAAAGAAATAAGAGATAAGGAGTTAATTATGTGCATAAAACAATAGGTCAAAACGGGTAAACACAAAATGCGTAAAAGAGGCCTAAAACCCAACTTTCACATACGAGCTCTGATTCTTATGAAATTATTCTTGCTTTGAAGGTCTTTGAATGTATTACTTTAAAATGAGTAGACCTAAATCAGACACTGTATGAGAAAGATATGAGTGTTTTAGTCTGTCTTGTCTGAAATTGAGATTTTATCTCACGAGCCAATTATTTTAATTTGTAATTTTGTTTGTATTTTTCTTTTAATCTTGTTAGTGATATGTACACAATGGAGGCCTTTTAAGGTCAATTGGAGTTAGCATGAATTAGTTAAAAATACATGAAGTTGGGTACAAATGTGAAGATGATTATGAATGCAATTTTGAGTGTTAAAATGTAAATATTAATTTTACATACATGAATGATAAAAATGCAGAATAAATGATAAAATATAGCTACTTACTCGGGAATGAAGCTCTATTTTAATATTTTAGTATGATGAATCGTGGATTCATCAACTCCCTTTTCTTAAACATTGCTCTTCCTCGAGCAACTAAAATAAAATGCAAAACTGAAATGATTTTGGGTTCCATACCAAAGTCATGAACAAAAAGTGAAAATGGAACTAGAACCGACCCTTGGATTAATAGTGTGGCGGAACTTCTGTGAGACTTTGGGTTTTAAAATCAACAGCCCTCAAGTTCTACATATCATTGTAACAGATTCAGCTCAGAAGTCATTTTAGATCAATCTTTCTCCCAAAGCATGTCCCATGAATATTGAATAACTGTCTCATATGTGTGAAAGGTCTAGATGTCCCCATCAAGAATGTCAGACTACCATGCAATCCCTCCTCCCAGTTACTTGTCCTCAAGGAGTCAAGTATTTCCTTCTATGGTCTGTCGTGTTGTGTTCATAATCGAAAGGGGGAGAAGTTAGAAGAAGGGGAAAAGAACTAGAGGGTGACCGGTGTAGTCACCTCTCCTTGTGAAGCCAACCAGTTTAGCCAAGTCTCCACTAAGATCTGCATGTTTTCTTGAAGCTTGGACCTTTTTGGTCAGATATTTATTTCGTAATTTGGCATCTTTTTGGTATGGCTTTTTTGTAACTCTGCATGGATCTTTTTGTGCCCCTACGTATATAGAATCTTTTCTTCCGTACATGTTTTGGGATCTTAGAAAAAAATTGTACCCATCCGTCCATCCCTTTTTCAAAGCTTTATTTCAACCCATACTCCAGTCTTTAGATGTCCACACTACCAGAAAAGAGACCCGCACAGTCTTCCAATACCCCGTATGAGTTGAGCTAAGTGTATAGTGGGAGAGAACAGATTAATTCCCTACTCAAAAGCTGTACCCAGAATTAGGAGACCAGGTTAGACACTAAGAGTCAAAGGCTGTACATTATCATGCGTAACTCGAAGGATTAAGTCAAAAGACCTGAAACTTCTAAAATCTTCTTTCACGGTGAAGTTCCTCTAGAAATTAGATAGATTAAGGTCACGTCAAGACCACTCTCCACTTCGACTCACATCTCGGTTCCGAACCCAATATCTTTCCACTTTGCATAAACTGGATATGCAAAATGAAATGCAGATGCATATGAGGCGTAAAATGAAGTGCAAGATTTTTTCTCTTTTTTTTGATATGAATATAAATTGATATTCAATATTTTTTATGCCTTTTTTATGCGAGGATGATATGCAAAAGAGATTTCTCATCATTGTTTTATTTTTTTATGTGTTTTATTTTTTTTGACTTTGACTTTTACCCATCCTGTAATTATTGCATAATATGACAAAAATACGTGAAAATACGAGCTATGGGTAAAGTATATATGTAATATATACAAGTCCCCCATACTTAGCGTGCGTTATATCCTTTGATCACAAGAAGCAACAAGAAGACAGCTCGTGCTAAGCGTAGAGAGATAAAAGTAATAAAAAGGAGGAAAGAAGTCAACTGCCCCCTATACTTAGGCTATGGATAGCCTAAGTATAGGGGAAGATCAAAAAGTGGAGCATTCGAGGTAAAGATGAGTAATAGATGAATATATATACAGGTCGGGCATCGTTCCCCCCTATACTTAGGCTCTGGTCAACCTAAGTATAGGATAGGAGTGAATATGAGAACCAACGAGATCTGGAGAATATACATATCGAATGAGGAGTAGAATGATGAATAAATACATATGGTAGTGGGCCCCCCTATACTTAGGTCTTGACCTAAGTTTAGGAAGAAAATATACAAGGGAACCGATGGGGGCGAGGGAAAAGTTCGCCGATGATCAAGGCAGTTTACGACCGATCTTTTTCAGGAAATGTGATGGAAGGGAAATATTGATTGGAAGAAGATGAATCAGACGATTCCCAACCACCGTCGGAGCTGTCATTGAAATAATAATCAAAGGTCACGTCACTCCAACTATTCTTATTTTTGAGCTTTTTTCTCAAAGCTCGCTCGGTTTTCAGGTCAATCTTTTCTTCCTCTGAATATTCAGATGAACAAGTGTCAGTCTGGTCATAACGCATTGTTCCAGTATATTGAATGGGACCAGGGGCGTCGGCTTTAGATGAATAATAGAGAGGGACAAGGAAAGTTAGAAATGGGTCGACATATGACTTCTTGTTCTGATCAGTCTGTAGATTCTCTGAACTGAGATCTCTCATACTTCTCTTATCCTCCGAACTTGATGAATAATCCTTAGGAGATGCTTTATCTAAAATATTTGAAGGTGGCATTTTTAGTTGGTTCATGAGGTATTCTTTGTGAGGTGCTTCCCATGAGTTCCCTATCAGATGTGTCTCCATATAAATAATAATATTCTTGTATGGTTAGCACGCGTCCTGTGTATTTACTCTCTATTGGCTTTGTGTGTGCGGACTAAGGTAAATCCGACATAATCTTGTCCGGTTGTGGTGAATCGGGTATGTCTCCATTGATTTCATTCACCTTTGTGGGTTCATCGGCCATTTCATAAGATGTCTCTCCTTCATTTGTGTCTGTGATAAGTGGAGAGGTCTGAACATATAAAGATTCTTCTGTGTCACGACTGGTGATTTTTTGTTCGGTTGTCTCAGGGTTTGGTGTGTCCTCGAGAATTTGATCAATTTGGTTTGGGTTCGGGAATATGATATCTTGAGTCTCGCAATTAATAGTCGCTCTGGCAGAAGCCAGAAATAGCTTTCCCAAAATAATGGGAGACTCAGATAAATCTCCTCAGTGTTCAATGTCCGGGATAATGAAGTCCACTCTATGTGCGATACCTTGGAAATTAATGGGGATGAAATAATTCCTCTCGATCTTTTTGTGGATTGATCAGGAAACTAAACGATCACTCGGATCTTTCTGAGCGGTCTGAGTTCGAGTCTGTCAAACACGGACTTCGGGAGGATATTCAAGGTGGAATCGTCGTCAATGTGAACATTATTAAACTCAATATTCTCAATTTCACAGGTCACTTTGGTCAACCGTTTTACTTTTCGGACCTTATTTGTCTGGGTCAGCACCATTGAACTGGCCATAGTGATTAAATGATATTTTGTTCGATATCGTTTCTTTCCTGTCTTCTTAGGTGATAGTCGACTCTTAACAAATCTCTTAAGATTGGGAATGTACTCTATGTCCTTGATTAATGGAAGCTCTAAGATCAGACTTTTGTAAAATGCTTCCATATTGATGGTGTCATATTTTTTTGAATTTTCTGATTTTCTGATTTTTTTGGAATTTTCACTAAGATAAGTAGGAGGATCAGTGGTCTGCGGTGTCTGTGTTTGGGTATCAGACACGTGATGTTTTTTCGGGCTTGCTTTATGATTTTCTTAACTCTTCTTGTTTGATGATCATGTCTTTTATTATTTGGATGACATTATCAAATTATTCAGTTAAAACCTCGATCCTCTTATTGATCCGAGTTATGTCATCCACTGTCATCTCATGACTTGGATTTAAGTGATTATGCTCAGTGTGTCGCGACATTGGTATTTTTTCCTGAGCCGAGGTATAGTAAGATTCTGTAATTAGGGTTTGGTCATCTTTGTGGTCAAAGGAATGATCATACTCGAGTTGTGAGTCATCCCGAGTAGAGGATGTTCAAACAGTGATTTTGCATACGTAATTGGAAATCGTGTTCCTCTATCATTGGTTACGTTAATATTCATCCTCAAGTCCGCTCACTACATTGTGGCTTCATAGAAAATGTTTGGGTCTGTGAGCGGTTTATATCTCAGATTTTCAACCAAGGGTGGGTGTATGGGCGAAGAGAATGGTAGCTGGAGAGAAACTACCTTAAAGAGAGGGATTCTATGAAAAGAAGGTGGATACGAAGATTGGGAATTTGTCATGTGAGCACGAACCATGGAGTCTGTTTATGAATGCCAATATCCCGTCATCTTCGAATGGAATGGAAAATATTGATTCGTGAGACCACGATCCATGTATGCAAGTGCACTGTCACACAATTCAATATACAAATGTAAACCCCGATTTCACCAACTCATCCCAGTGAAGGCCGTGAAGGTTTGGTCAAATTATCTTTTCTATTTTTATTGGGGATGGATACAAACATGGAAAGAGTTCACGAGCTGTTAGGTGCATGTATTTTCTTATAGACTAGTCTGGTTCTTACGACTAGTTGGACCTACTTTCGACCAGTATAGGAGTAAGTATGGACAATATAAATACGACTACTCGTTGCTTGAGGACGGAGCCTTACGTTGTGTCCTCTAAACCTTCCACTTTGCTATGGAAATTCGGAACATTTACTGGCTACCCGTAGATCCTCACTGAAAAGTAGCTAATCGCCTAAAGAAAGAACCAGTAGTCGGTACGAAAACCCTGGATTGGCTCTATCCTAGTGTCATCTCTCTCTCTCTCACTTGCAATAAAAATCAAACAATTACGGGGTTGCTCTCCCAAAAATAATAATTTTCAATTTTATCCAATTTTATTTAATCAATAACGTTAGCAGTCCCCTAGTTTTAATTTGGTTATCACTTGAGTTTGAGTGAGAACAATACACGTCTACACGAGGATTCCAATTCCCTTTATTCCTATGTGAATGAAAACCAAAAGAGAATCGAAAAAGCTGTGCAGTAGGAAACACGATGATGAATGCTGAGTTAAAAATTCTTACAGTACCTCCTCGCAATCTTCGTGCAATATACTAAACAGAATTAAATTTTACACTATATGAATGCAAGAGATGAAACCGCACCTAATAGATAGTTCGACTTAGCGGGAAGAAGTGAGTTGAATTTGACTAAATGAAACGATCTATGGGGCGTATAATGATAGTGTAAGTGTGCTCCTAAATTACGAAGGGCACAAACAAATTTGAATTTATACTACCATAAACCTATCCTAATTTCGCCACTCAAGTCGGACCCTACCCTCAACGGAGAGTGAAACAGGCCGACACACCACAGAAAAAAAAGTTCAGTATCTTTTTACATGAGAGATCTCGATCGAGAACTGCTAGAAATGAACAATTAATTAAAACACTCTCTCACCAAAAATAAATTCTTCGAGCAGTCGATCCCTTCGAGTTGCTTTGGATTCCAAGAGAGCCACTCCAAGTTCACTCGATACTTCGCACGAAAAATAGAAGATCAATTATTAGAGAGGTTCAAAGAAAATATGCAAAAATAAGAGAAATAAAACTACTGAAAAATAAAAAATGGATAAATAATTACAAGAAAATCATAGGTCATACTATCAGGGGATGGAAAACCTAAAAACTTGATTTTCTTAAAAACAACCTAAGTCGTGCCTCCCCAGCAATGGTGCCATTTGACGAACTGTGAAAAAGCATTTTTAAATCAATGGAATTAATGATTAAAAATATCTTTCGTTGTAGGAGGGCAATTTCACGATTAATAAAAACCACTATTTTAATTAATGTCGAATTAAAGCAAGCGGTCAATTATTTTACTTGGGTAAGTCTAAGATCGGACTCAAGAAGGCATCTGTCTCATTAGGTTGGTTTAAAGTCAATCTCGAAATTAGGTTTTCGGAGAGGTTTTTTGTATTTTTAAATGCAATTAATGAGGAGAATGCAATTTTGGCAAAGTTCAGGTGTTAAGTAGCAAATTTTGATCAATTCAAGTCCAAAAATTATGAAACTTGGATAGGATGTGAAATGCAATGAAATTAGACTATTGTATTTTTTGTAATTTTCGGATGAAAGATGAATTTTCTGTGAGTAAAATAATGCATGCAATGAGATTTTCAATAATTAATTATAATAAGTATTTAATTTAGTTATTTTCATATAATCAAATTATCTAAGATATGTCACTAGGTGATCTATCTCAGAAAAATCCTAAACCCTAAAAATGCTGGATTTAATACCCATTAAAAATTAATTAGTGAAATGAACAAAATGATTTTTAGAGAAAAAACTATACATGTAAATGCAATTATTTTTTAGAAAAATATTATAAACATTAACAATTAATTCTACAATTCTTGAATTTTTGGCAAATTTTCAAACAATGGTTAATTAAATATAAATTTCTAAGCTCATACTGGGCAAAATATGCAATTGTACCCACGAATATTAATAATTAATTAATCACATATAATAAAAATATAAAGCATATGCCACAATGTAGAGAATTAATTATAAAATAAAATACAATTTTTGAAATAATAAGATGGTACGAAAATGAGGTTCAAAATTACAGATAAATTAGAGGGGTTTGTTTGCAATACATAATAAAATAAACTAAATAAAGTACACATGGACTAGAATGAAGATACCTAGACCCAGAAGGGGTCTGATGTTATTTCTCCGCCAGGGCACGTGCGTGTCACGTGCATGCGAGGCTTGATTGCAGATATGTGGTTCTGCGGGGACTCGCGTGCAACTTTTCCACATGATCACGTGCATAGCACGTGACCTTGGATGCCAGGGTCTTCGGTGCAAATGTCTGAATGTGCAGGGTTGTCCCTGCAATTTGCCCTTCCCGTATGTAATATGCACACGGGGAGGGGGTTCTCTGGTTTCTTTGCCTCGGAGGCACGGGTCTCCAGGTGCTAAGTCTGGGTTGGAGCGGGAGACGCCACCACTGGAGGGGGCAACGCGGGGTTGTCAGCGAAGGCGTGCGCCGCTGGATGGTGGAGAGGCAGTCAGTGCATGGCTGGGCTGTGCTCGCTGGCGAACGTCGGGCAGAGGGGGCCGCAGGAGGTAGTAGTGGTCAGCTGCAGGCAAGCGCTGATGGAGGTCATATTCGATGGTGCGGAGGTACGGGGGCTGCTGCTGGAGATCTGCGGGCTGAGGGTTGTCCTGCTACTCGGGCAACTGGCGTGTGGAGGGTATGGTGGTGCGCAAGATGGAAGCTCTCGTTTGGGACTCGCAGGCCACACGAGGGCGTGCGCATGCTGAAGGCACACGAATTTGTGCTGGAGGCTTGAAGGTGTGCGGGCTACGATGGGGCCCCAGGAAGGAGCGTGATGAAGATCGACATTGGTGGAGGTCAGTATTGGCGAGGTAGAAGGCAGAGATGATGCGGTACGAAGGATTCGATTGCGGAAATAGAGTAAACAAGGAAAAACAGTGGAGGTATAAAAGAAGGCAGAAGAAGAAGAAGAGAGTAGAGGTATAGAGTTGCCTGGGATTGGAAAAGGGATATGCCATTCCTCCTCACGTCATCGCTTCGAGCCGCACGACGGATCACCCAAAGCTCCTTATGATCTCGCAGGAGGATAATCGCTAGAGAAGGAGGGCTGCCACCACCTCCTTCTCCAACTCTCTCTCTCTCTCTCTGTCTATCCTGTGGGAGTTGTTTTTATAGGGTGATGGAGGAGTCGACGGTCGGCCAGTCGGTCGTTGAGCAACGGAGGTGGTGTGATAAGGGGAGGAGCAGCCCCGACGGTTGCGGGTCTCGTGTAAGGCGCGGGCGGAAACAGAGAAGTTGGAAGGGATATAGGAGGAGTCCTCACGTGCAAGGAATAATTTTTTAATTTTTAAAAAAATGAAAATAAAAGGGGTTTAAAATAACTGACACGTGGCGTCTCCAGAAGCTACCACGCACCAGCTCTAGAAAATCCGAATATTAAATAGAAAGATAAATGGGAAAGAAATAACAAATGATCTCAAATCGAAAAGTGCTCAACATTAAACTGCTCATCTCGATGAGATATACAACTTTCATGAAGGAACAAGAGCAAAAGAGGTCATCTGTGCAAAATGATATTTTTGGGGTACTCCATGTACATAGAATACTTGGAATTTTGGGTTTTGAATTTTTTTTGTATTTTTAATCAAGAAAAATATAGAAAAATAATGATAAAATCAAAGATAAATATTTACACAATAAGAAAATAAGAAAACGTGACATTTGTACATACTCGCTAAGGACACTCATACTTAGTCTATTTCTTTGATTTCAGTCTTATTTTCAATTTGGATTTTTGTGGATTTTATTAGAACTTTCATAAAAAATAAATATGAAAAATAAATAAGAGATAAGGAGTTAATTATGTACATAAAATAATAGGTCAAAAACAGGTAAAACACAAAACGCGCAAAAGAGGCCCAAAACCCTACTTTCACATATGAGCTCTGATTTTTATGAAATTAGTCTTGTTTTGAAGATCTTTGAATATGAATTTTAAAAGTAAGTAGACCTAAACCGACTATTCTATTAGGAAGATATGAGCATTTTAGTCAGTCTAGTCTGAAATTGAGATTTTGTCTCACATGCCAATTATTTGAGTTAGTAATTTTTTGTATTTTTCCTTTAATCTTGTTAGTGATATGTATACAATGGAGGTTGTTTGAGGCCAATTGGAGTTAGCATGAATTAGTTAAAAATGCATGAAGTTGGATGCAAATGTGAAGATTACTATGAATGCAATTATGAGTGTTAAAATACAAATATTAATTTTATATGTATGGATGATAAAAATGCAGAATAAATGATGAAATACAGCTAATTACTCGAGAACAAAGATCTATTTTCATCTTTTAGTGTGATGAATCGTGGATTCATCAATATAAGAAACAGAAAAGCCACAAAGAAAACTTCGCAACTTCTCCATAGATACTCAAAATAGACCAAAATCACCTTTATTGCTCATAAAATTTAATCACATATTTAATGAAGTGGGTTCGCTAAAAATGGAGGTAATATGCAAAAGCTAGCTTTTGGCTCCTTATTGTACCGCATACTAGTATATTATATTCAATACATTCATTCTATATATTTTTAGCTCTCTTATTATTTTAAATACTTGTAAATATTATTTAAAACACAATAAAAATATAAACATTGTATAAAGGTATAAAAAGACCTTAACATAAATAAAGTAATGCAATATATAGGTAAACAATACCTATATAATACATACATATATATTTATTTAAGTATATGCATAAACTTAGAAAAATACAATAAAATATGTAAATTTGTAATTAAATAAGCTGTAAATATATAAAATATGGAACTATGACAATAAAAATAAAAATAAAAAATAAAAATAAAATACTCAAAACGTAGGTAAATATACGTATAAATTTACTTGTAAAAATTTACACCTAATAAATTAAGTTGTAAAACTAAATAAAAATCACCAAAATTAGTACATAAAATAATAAACAATTTTTATATAGTGTTTTTTAAAATAAAATCATTTATTAAGTTCTATTTACTTACAATATTTTTGTATTTATTTGTCCTGTAGTAGTCCTACATGGACCACTCACAGGGCCCTTCTCTCCTCCTCGAGCGGCAAGCAGTTCTAAATATGTCAGAACCCCTTATTTCCACCCTTTTCCCGCATGGACCAATGATCTTATTAGCTTGAGCTATGAACGAAATCACCGATTAGATCTCCATGATACATAACCTAATTTCGGGATCGATCAATCCTCTTCGATCAAGGCAAGATCCTTTATGGAAAAATGGCATGCGATTCATCTATAAAACTTTCCTCCATGCCTTCGATCTAATTTTAATCCTATATTTCTACATCATAACCCTTGGAGATCAATCTCAGGATGTGCCTCTTTGTGATAGGGAGAAGCTCCACTAATTTCCAAGCGTGGAGTAAGAGTGATTTGAGGAGATTCACCCATTGCTAGTGAGCTCCATCGTGTGGTTCCGCTTCCATGTTTCCCAACCAGGTGAGGCTCTTTTCATAGCCATTCATCTTTGTTTTTTCAATTCTTAGCATATATGTATCTTCAATTTTCCTTGATTTCATCTAAAATCCAAAAATTCCCCACAAATTTTCATACTTGGAGCTCTTGAGTTCCAGGCCCTCATTCACGTGTTATCCTCGCTATTTCAACCCCAAAATTAGCCCATATTCGCCCCCTTACGTTTCTCCATCAGTTCCCCATATTCCCCCTGATCTTTCAAGGATCGGGGTCACCCAGAATTCCATCCATCATCCATCTACCATCACCAAACTGGCATTAGGATGGAAATCTCACCCCTGTGTCAAAATGATGGATGCTCAGATAGAGGACTCACAATCCTTTCTAGCTCTCTCCATGCGGGATGCAAGAAAGAAATTTGAAACCTAATCTATATGAGATGCAAGACGATGAAATCACCCTAAGCAGAAACTACTATTAGCATGAAGCAGAAAATTGAGTTTGAGCTAGATCCAAACGTATACTATAGTAACATGCTTATATCGGGTGTGTTGAACTATATTACTTATCCAAGCAATCCTAAAATGCTAGAGGCTCAATCACAAGAAACAAAAAAATAAAGGCAGAAAGCACATATCATGGGAAACAAAGAAAATAAAGGGAAAACTTGGTAACAAAAATGAAGAAGGTGAAGAAAACCGCGAAAAATCTGGTGAGCCCCCAAGTGAACAATTACTTGCTAAAATAGGCTCGAATGTTCAAGTGCCCACATGTATTATTACAACATAATTTGAAATAAAATGACGATCTCTCTCACAAAAATAAATAAAAATACTATGCTAGTATTCCACTTTGTCTATCTCTCTCCTGCTCTCTCCAATTGACCCCGAGGAAGAAGAGTCAATCTCCTCACAGCTCGGGTGCACCAACCTCCTAAGAAGTCACCATCGCCACTCGATCCCTCGCAAGAAATTTAACAGATAAAATAGATTAGCACAGTACAAAATTATATCAAATAAAAGGAAAATTGAACCGAAAAATAATGGAAGAAAAATCAACACAAAATCTATCCTATGCTTTGCTCCCCGATAACGGTGCCATTATATGAGAGGGATTTTGACAGGGGAGCCTAACGCCTGGTCTAGGAGGGTCTGTGGTTCCTGACAAGTTGGGTCTAGCAATCGTTATGTCGACCGCTCTCGCAGTACTCGGATCGTATCTCAAACTCTCATCAACAATAATCCCACTATGATGCTCAAAATAATAAGTACAATGAGCTAAAACTTATTATATCATACAAAATTATATGTATATTATGCATGTGTAGGGCTTCACCACAAAGGAGTAACGAGGATAGTCAAAAAATTGACAAGAAAAAATCAATAAATGTCTTTTGTGTTTTACATGGATTTTTGAATTTTGTAGGGTTTTATAAAAAGTTTATATTTTTTAAATTTTAGCTCATAATTTTTTTGTTTTAATTTTATCATACATATTATTTTTTCTGATTTGTAGTTTTCTTTAATATATGTAATATGTATATATATGTATAAGTATATATATACAATGTAAGTATTATAATACTATATAGGATATATATAATATGTAGAAAAATCAAAAGAATACCCCAAGGTGCAATCTTTTTATTTTTTAAGGATTTTCAAATATTTAGGATATTTTTAATAATAATAATTTGAGTATATATAACTATATAGGATGCAGACTTTTATATTTATATATAGATATATACTTAAAATGGATAAAATAAAAAATATAGTTTTTATGTTTTCTTTGTTTTTTTGTTATTTTTTGATT
The DNA here is from genome assembly GCA_037367405.1 of Ottelia alismoides. Taxonomy (NCBI): domain Eukaryota; kingdom Viridiplantae; phylum Streptophyta; class Magnoliopsida; order Alismatales; family Hydrocharitaceae; genus Ottelia; species Ottelia alismoides. The sequence continues at coordinate 63,790 of JAZKJV010011390.1, read as the reverse complement.
TTTTACTAATTTTTTGTATTTTAAATGACTAAAAATGTCAAAATAATGAGGAATAATAATAGGTCAGATTGTATTCAAGTCTAAAAATAGATAAATACTTAAATTCTTTAGAACTATTTGTAATATCTAATATACAATATAGATAAAAGTTAGAAATAGAAATTAATCTTTTCGATTTTTAGACATATTGTAATAATTTTTATAATGTTTTTATGGCTTTTTAATTTTAATGTATTTCTTTTATATTTTTTATTGGTTTTAGGCCTGAAGTTAGAAAAATATGATAATAAAGATATTGTATTTTTTTGGATTTTTTAATCATTTTTATATTTTTTGAATTTTTAAATGCAACTAAGGAATAAATGCACTTTTTTGGATTTTTGAAAATATTAAAATAGTTTTAATTGCCTACGAAAAATATATGTGATTTAATATAATCCCACGCACTTAAAATAATTTCCCTATATTTTTTAGATGCAAAATGATATTTTTAATAATGCAAATGCATAAAATAAAAATTAATGTTCTATCACGGTCTTAAATATAATTAAAAACATAACATGCATTCCAAAACACAATTCAAAAGTTCAGAACATATGCACAGAAATCTCAAAAATATTCTATTAAAACACTTGGTATGTGTATATCTGTAATATCCAATAAAGTATAGGGCCTACTTGTAATTTTTCCAAAATATTTAACAGTGAAATAAATATTCCTTGGACTAAATATCAAAAAAAACCCGTGAGGGGTTCCCTACAAAATGTCCAGATCCCTCACATGTGTGCGTATGTGAGGTAACATGGATTGGACTCGAATGCAAATAAAGTATGTACGGAGGATAAAGTACTTATATTACAAAAATAAATGAACTTAACTGAAAGTTTTAGGACTAAAATAAAAAGACCAAACTAGATGGGCGCGGAGCAAAATACCCTCTTGTTCGCAATCCAATCACGGAGGCTCTTAACTTATCCACGTGACGGCTCCCTGTCGCACAATGATGGTTCACAGGTGTACGCTCGAAATTAGATTTCTAGTCTCGATCTGGTGATGGATGGCTCGATGATCCGATGGCAGCAGGGATATCTAGAGTGAACACATGATTGAACGACCAAGAGGCAAGGAGGAAGAACATGGAAGAACACACGGCCTAGTAAACTTCGATCTACCTTCTTGATTGACTCCGGGCACCAGAGTGCAATACAGAAGGTGCAAAAGATGGATAGAGGCGATCCACAATGACTGGAATAGCTCAGATGAGTCCAGGACCCATCGGTAGGGCCTTGGATTGCCGATGAAGGTTATGCTACAAGAAGACCTCGTTCGAGCGAAAATCGGCCCATATAGGGTCCTCTGATATGGGGTCCTCTGAATACATAGGATTTTCCTCGATAATTTTCTTCCTAAATTCCTTAACATTAGTAAAAGAAACATCAGAAGTAATTGAAATTGAACTTGCATATATACATAAAGTAATACAAATACTTATTGAACATATGATGTTATTTCCTCGCAATTGTCTAATACGTATAACTCTGGAGCATTCTTCTCCTGTTTCGATAAGAAACGTTCAGTTGTCTTTCCTATGAGCTGAGTGGATTGATGAAAGATACCGATACAAGGTTCTTCCTTCGAGTAAATTGTCTCATTCCTCCTAAATCTGTTGTGGATTGTCTCCACATCTTCTGGAAGAAACCTAGCGCAGAATGTTGCGACTTCCTCATATATATATATATATTGTGAACTTATTGATCCTTCAACTTTACTTTTTTTCGGACCTTTCTTTTAAGAAAGAACATAAACCTATATAGAAATAGGTTAACATGTTATTCAAATAGTAAAGAATGGATGAAGATTATAATATTTATAATTACGTTTCAAATGGATACATCCAACGATATTTTACCGGCCTTCCTACTTTTGCTTCATATGGAATTTGAATCAACATATGCTCCATTGAATCAAAAAATGACGGCGGAAATATCTTCTCCAAGTTACACATTATCACAAGAATATTTTTATGAAGATAATCCATCTCCATGTAGTGTATGCTGACGAGCATAGAACTTGGAAAATATTCTAACATCTGAAAGAACATCGACAATATTTTTTGGTAACAATCCTATGAACACTAACGGTAGCAATCTTTTCATAAAAACATGACAGTTGTGACTTTTCATTCCCTTAAATGAAAACTTCTTTAAATCGACCAAATTGGAAAAATTTGACGCGTATCCATTTGGAAACTTCAATTTGCTTATCCATTCGCAGACAAGCTTAAGTTGATTTCCGTCTAAGGTATACTTCGCTTTAGGAAGTTCAACCCTTCCATTATCATGTTCCTTTATATGCAACTCTGACCGATTGGATATGATTTGTAAATCATGATGAGACTTTACTGTGTCTTTTGATCGACCGGTTACATTCATAACAGTATAGAAGATGTTATCAAATACATTTTTCTCTATATATGCATAACATTTAAGTTGTGTCGTATCAGTAACTTACTCCAATATGGTAATTCCCAAAATATACTCTTCTTAATCCAATTATGACTGTCACCAAAAACAGGAAGATTTTTTATTTTATCTCCATTCTGTAAGGCTGATTTATCCAATTCTTACAAGCTTGATAATATCGTATCGCTTGTCTTGAATGATGGGGGATCTGAAAGATCAATTGTATTCTTTTTAAATGACTGCTTCTGTCTTCCATATGGATGATTGTTTGGAAGAAAGCGTCTGTGGCAATAAAAAAACATGATTTCTGACCTTGTTGAAGCCGGAATGATTTAATACTCTTCATACAATATGGACAACTTTTACGTCCATGCGTATTCCAGCCAGATAACATTCCATATGCCGGGAAGTCATTTATCGTCCAAAGTAAAGCTACTTTCATGTTAAATGTCTGACTTTTATTTGCGTCATATGTATCAACTCCATCGACCCATAACATTTTCAACTCATCTACAAGAGGACGTAAATAAACGTCGATTTATTTTTCCGGATGTCTAGGTCCTGGTACCAACAGAGAAAGAAACATAAGCTGTCGCTTATTACATAACCATGGGGGTAGATTGTATGTTGTTGTCATTACTGGCCAGAAAGAGTAATATTTACTTCTTACATGAGGATTAAACCCATCTGTACATAATCCTATAACGTAATTCCTCTTTTCTTCGTAAAATGTAGGAAAAGCTGACATCAATACTTTCCAACAATCAGACTCGGATGAATGATCCATGTACTCATCGACTTTATATTCCGCGTGCCATGTCATATGCTTCGCCGTTTCTTTGCAATAATATAGTCTTTTCAATCTCGGAGTCAATGGGAAATAACATAAAATCTTTCTCGAGATTTTTGTCCCACTCTTACTAGCTTCCTGATATCTTGGCTCATCACATTCAGGACACTATTGTATATGCTGGTGTTCACCGTAATATAAAATATGGTGATTTATGCAAGAATCTATTTTAACGTCCGCTAAACCCATCTTCCGCATCATCTTTTTCATTTTGTAATAATTATCAGGTAATTCTGTATTCTGGTAACATTTTCTTGATAATCCTAAGCATTGCATCAAAATTATGATCGGTCATATTATATTCCATCTTCATCGATAAAAGATCCGAAACCGCAGAGAGTTTTGAATATGTCTTGCAACCCAACCACAATGGCTCTTCTGCTTTTTTCAACATCTCATACAATTCTGCGGACTCTCCATATGGTTCCTCATCATCTAAAATAGTAGCATTAAAATCTAGACCCTCAACGTCCATAACCATATCTACAAAAGGATTATTATTGTCCGCTTCTTCCGCATCATTCATCCTGTCCTCGTAGTCCTCTCCATGCCTCCACCAAATCTGATATCCTTCCATGAATTCCATTTTATAAAGATGTAACTGAGTTTCATCCATAGATCTCTTCCTCATTAAACGGCATTTTTGACACGGACACAAGATAGTTCCATCTGAATCCACGATACAGGAACCTTGTGCATAAGCAAATTGTATAAATTCTTGAACACCTCTTTGAAAGGTATCTGCTACACGTCCATCTACTACACGGTTGTACATCCACTCTCTATTAGTCATATTGATCAACCTAAATGAAACAATTCATAATATCAAATCTAGGACCTAACCCATTATTGAGATAAAAGATGAGAAGAGAAGTGTCTTAATTATGTTATCACTTGAGCATGTCGATGGATTCGAACTTACTAAAAGATGGTCTTTGTCACAAGCTTGTTTATTTCTGATAAAAATTCAGCAGCATAACCCTGCACCTCTCCCGTATACCTCATAAATCAATCGCAATCAACTTTCAAAATAATCATATTAGTGATTATTTCGATAGTAAACTATGATTGATTTGGTATACCAAAGAGGAAGAGGTTATGAACCGAATTTCCATCAGAAATAAAGAGCTTGTGACAACGATCACCTTTTAGTAAGTTTGAATCCTTACGGACCCCTTAGTCTGGGATCTCTGAACTAAGGAAAGCTAACATAAATGTAATACTTTAAGATCACTTTATGCCATACATTTGTACGTGCTACAAATGGGACTATAAAATAATCTTAAAATATTTATTCATTTATATTAGCCGGACAATTACGTAAATTTGGTTGGTTAACGATGGGGATAGGGATAAGTGTGATCCTAATGTAGTGCCTAATAGAGTGGATTGGCTCAATAATATTAAATGGGTACCTGCAAAAAAATTGAATTTTAAACCTGCAAACATAAAAATCTATGACCATTGGTCTGGGATAAACATCCCAAAGTGAGTTCAATAGTGCTGTGAAACAGTTAAAGATGATTAAATCCTCCAATGTGTTGCACACACCTCTCGTTGTGCAGGGCCACACACTACCCGGTGTGGAGGGACGCACTGTGTGTGAATGATTTTGTGCGATTTTATAATAATTAATGGTTAGTAGTTTAAACTTATCATCAACCTAACTATAAGTTAATGTGATATACTTAATCACATTAACTAGAATTTAATGTGATAATAAAATATCACAGAAGAAATATTTCTGTTTATAGTTATTATCACGCACCAACGATTTTAACTTAAATAAATGTCTAATTTGACATCCATTATATAGTTCTTATTCTCAAAGGCTTTGTATCTCCCATCACCCCTTTCAAAGAACCTAGTGTTATGAAACTAGTGTTATGGCACTTCTCAATATCAACATTCCCTAATGTTATTAAACTAGTCTTATGGCACTTCTAATGAGCCTAATGTTACGAATCTAGTGTTATGAAACTAATGTATCTCTCATCACATCTATATCACCATTCACCTACATCACTATTTAAGCACTTTACTTGTTGTGTCATTTAATCAAACACTTGACATGCCTATAATATTTCATCTATATTAGACATATATTTACTCAAATCTAACAACAACTACATAATAAACAACTATATGAAGCATAAGCAACAAGATTAACATCTAGTGATATAAAATTTAAGAACAAAACAATCAACAACATCAAAACCCTAAACCTCTAAAACAAGTATGAAATCGAATGAAATACGTAAAAAAGAGAGAAAGGATGAAAAGATATACCTAAAGAGGGGTGTGTGTGAGATTGAATGAACAAACGGAACTCCCTCGACGCGGTAATGGCAGAGCTCTCATCGCCGGAGGGGATGAAATGTTTGAGAAGTCGCGCAGGAATGAGGAAAGGGGGTACCCGACGTTCTGTTTACGGGCGCGGGCGAGCACACTCATGTGCTCGCCTAGTGCTCTTTAGGTGCTCGCCCATAAAAATGACACGCACCCGTCCACTGCGCCTTGAATTTCAACTGGGCGAGCACTTGTGCTATTAAAGTGCTCGCCCATTTACAAAAACAAAACCGCGCCTCCTGATTCAAAAGGGTGATCAGTCTATCGAGCACATGTGCAACCTAAGTGCTCTCTAGGCTTTGAGCGAGCACATGTGCTCGCCCAGTACACTCCATCGTGTGCACGCCAATCGCACTTTTTTTGTAGTGTTCCAGAACCTGTAGGGTTTGTTGCACACACAAAATGGATGGTTCAAGGTTGGTTTTGGTGCAAAGATGAACGCCTATGGTGTCGAGGTGGTGCTCCCTAGTGAGCAACGAAGGTGGAGAGCGTATCTTCTGATCGAGGGACAATAAGAGTGAACGGAGGAGCCTGGGATGAAGAGAAGGTGGAGGAAAAGATGATGGAGGTGTTCAGTGGGGTGGAGAACGATCGGAGCATGGTGGAACCATGGTCGGAGATCTAGCTCCAATGAACTACAAGCTAGCTATTTCACAAAATAAAAGACGAAAACAACAAAAACAAAATGCTAAACTACGCTAAGATCGATTCTAGGAATGAAAAGAACTAAAAATCTAGGGCTCTACCTGAAGAACATGGAGCCAAGGAGGAACGTCGCTGGAGGTCTCCAGCAAGCTCGGATCACTAGCTCCAAGCCTCTTCCTCCTTGCCAATGGTCCGACTGACTTGCTACTGTCACCAGCAAGTTTGGGCATGAGAAGATCTGGGGATTTTAAGGTCGAAACATGATCAAATTCAAAATGGAGGTGGAGGAGAGTATATGTACAGGGAACGATTTGACTATGGATAGCTCAAGGACCAAGGCTCCATCGATTGAGGAGTGATCACAGCTTGAAAGATTAATGAACGAGGAATAGGGTCATCGACGAAAAATCAACGTGAGCAGTCAACGGGTTTGACATGCTTAGGGCACCGGAGGGGCCAGTTGACCGCTAGGTCAATCAAGGTCAGGTCCCCATTGGGTCACATACGCCATTACATGCCAAAACAAAAAATAAATGTGAAAATAATTTAAAAATAAATAGTAAATGATTTTATCATTTTTCTAAAAACATTAAAAAATATTTATCATTTATGTATTATTTTATGATGATTTTTTTATTTTTTTTCGAGTAAATTTATTATGTGTTATTTTTTTATATGTACAAATATAGGTCTATTTACATATATATAGTATATTTTATTTTTATTTTGCATTTCAGATTTTATTATCTTATACACAAATTTTATATATTTATAACTTATTTTAAAAAATATATTTATTTATTATATTTTTGAAGTTAATTATTAGCTTAAATAAATATGTATATTTATTATATAACTATATACATGTATAATTCATCTATGTACTATAATTTACTTATTTATTTTAATATATTTATGATTGTTTTATTTCAATTATGTATATGTATTTTAAAAAATATTTACAAAATCATAAAAATATAATAAAGTGAAAATATACAGAATAAATACATTGATTATTTTATACATGTAAATTGCACCACGAGGGTCCAAAACTTAGTTTTTTGCATATTAACTCTAAATTGAATGAAACCACCTCCATCAAATAGATAATTTAATTTTATGAACAACAAAGGTGAGTTTGATGAATTTTAAGCTTGTATGAAGAAGACAGAGGTCTGGAAAGTTTTTTTGCGGCTTTCTACTCTAAGTGTCTAGGGCACATTGTGCATTATTTTAAATGAAATAAATTTTGTATTTTTTTATTTTTATCTATAGGTTTCGTGTTCAAAGTTTTATTAATCTGAGGTGTAAATAATAAATAATAAAATCAGTCCTAAAACCTATTTATTGATGAATCGGAAATTAAGATTTTGAGTATTTATTGGCCCATATCCCTTTACTTTATTCTTTGTCAACCCAGTCGTCATGATGCCTAGATCTCGGGGGTTTGGGTGATTCAATACCTATGGTATTCCATTTCCTCTTTTAATTTGACTTTAAATACAATATTTTATAGAATATTTTACAATATAAATAGTGAATGTTATTTATATAATTTAATGTCTTTTTCATACATTTAACTAGGGATTTAAGGTCAAAATAAAAGAATAAAGGTGATGAACTAGATATTTATCAATTGTTTGCATTAGACCTCTATGTTTGCTAGATATTGCACTTTGATCCATGCCAGGTCACCTCACGTGTCCAGCCACGTGAGGCTCTAGATTTTTTGTAAGGAAGCACCCCACTTCCATTATTTAATTTTATTCTTGTAATTTGTGAATCATGTGCAAAAGTTCTGGGTATTTTACATATTATACCTCAGACTTTAATTTTATTACAAAAATACCCTGATAGGTTGTTTATTATTTCTTTGCATTTCTATTTTTACAAAATATATCTTATGTTTTTTAATGAATGAGAAAATTATTCTTGTGTCTTGTTTATTCACGTTGCATTTTTATTTGGCTATGTATTATATTTTCCCATTTATTAAAAATCATTTGGGAGCTTTGTATTCTCTATTTACATATAAAAACCCAAAAATAAAAAAAACTAACTTTAAAAAATCCAAAAAATAGAGTATATATTTATTGCTATATATTATAACTTTAGACCAAAAATAAAAAATATAAAAGAAAAACATTAAAATCATAAAACCCTAAAAATCCCATAAAATCAATAAAAATTTTCATAGAATTTCAAAAAAAAGTCAGATATTTAGTGTTTCTACTTATATTCTATATTACATATTATGTGTAAAAGTTTTGGGCACCTTGCACCTCATACTTTAATTTTATTGTAAAAATACCCCTGATAGGTTGTTTATTATTTCTTTGCATTTCATTTTTTATAAAATATTTCCTATGCTTTTTAATGAATGAGAACATTATTGTTGTGACTTGTTTATTCACATTGCATATTTATTTGCCTATGTTATATTTTTCCACTTATTAAAAGTTATTTAGAAGCTATTTATTCCCTATTTACATATAAAACCCCAAAAATATAAAAATAATTTAAAAAAATCCATAAAATAGACTATACATTTATTGCTATATACTAAAACTTCATACCAAAATCAAAAAATATAAAAGAAAATCACTAAAAATCACAAAACCCTAAAAATCCTATAAAAATCAATAAAAATTCTATAGAATTCCAAAAAATAGTTTGTTATTTATTATTTCTACTTATATTCTATATTATACATTAAAAATAGTTTTGGGAATTTTTAGACTATTTATATATTTTTAAAATCCAAAAATAATTCACCTTATTTATATAACTCATTGTTTTGACATATTAAATACTTTGAATATATAAAAATTGGAAAAAATATAAAAAATCACAAAAATAGATATAATATTAAAAAAAATAAAAATACTTTATTTTTTTAAATTTAGATATATATAATTATATTTAAAATTATACGACCATATATAGATTACGTATATACTATAACACTTATATACTTATTATTATTATAATTATTATTAATTTTAAATAGCTAATATTTATTTAAAACTTTGAAAAATAAACAGACTGTTCTTGTATATATTTGCATATATTTATTTATTATATATCATATATATAATTTATAATATCTATAATAATATTATTACTATATATATATTATATCTTAGAAACTAAAAAAATTAAGAATTTACGAAATTAAACAGAAAATAAAAAATTAAAAGCCCATAAAAATTAAATATAATTTAAAAACCCCACAAAAAATAAAAAATTAATAATTACTGTCAATTTTTATTAGTTAATAATAATTACCTTATCTAGTTTGCTCTTTGTGGTTCGACACTCACCGAACCAACCACATGCCCTCCATTATGCACACGTTACTAAAACAACGAGAGAGCTATGGATGCAAATAAAATGATATGTTTGGTTGCTGGGTTGGACTGCACTGGGTTGGGGTACACCGGTGTACCCCTCCTTCCAACTCTTTCAATCCTCCTCACAGTTTACTATTCACAGGGGTACAGTTTACTATTCACAGGGTTACCCCAACCCAACCCAACCCAACCCAACCCAACCCAGTCCAACCCAGCAACCAAACATGCCCATAGGGATATGTATGTTATTACCTTGAATACATGATTTTTTGCCGAATAGCTTTAGGTATCGTTCGGCAAGGGGGTTAAACTCCCCTTTGGGGAGTTTACCCCCCTTAACTACCATCCCTCTCTCTCATGCGGGTCCCACTTTATTCTTTATTTAAAAAATTAAATAAATAAATTTTACATCATCAATCCTATCAAAAAATAATATATTATACCATCATATCATATAAAAATTATAAACTACTCCACTTCTACTCATTTTTCCAAACTTCAATACAATCACATCACAATAACTACTCACTTTTTCAAACTTCAATACAATCATATCACAACAAACCTACTTCTAACACACCCCCAGTTTAACCCTCTATTCAAACACCAAAATCCAAAAATGAATTACCTCCTATCAGTTTAACCCGCCTTAACCCGCTAACCAAACACACCCTTACAGACGTCCATGTCCTTTGATGATGCCAATTGCCAAGTAGGGGAGGTGGGATGTTGAGCCGTGTCCTTCATGCCAAGAAATATGAGTTGGCTACAGCTCTAATGATGTGTATCATCCCATTATGGGAGGGAGAGGGCCCACGTTCCATCTCTATCAAATGTTGTGAACCACGTATATTTGTGAGGTACTTTGCCCCGCACGCCTCTTTCAAGCAAATGTAAGCCGCATATTTTAGTATCGCAAGTCTATTTCTTGGTATTCATCCCTCATTAGGATTAGCGATCTAAATACCAATACTACCTGAAAATCTACTCGTATCGTATCACGAGAACGTCGGTTAAGGTTGACCAGTGATAAAGTTATCTTTAAATGCAAGTATTGGAGAATGTGTTTTTACTTTTTAGCGCATCACAAATCCATTATATATATATACTAGGATGTATCCCGGGCTTCGCGGCGGATAATAAGTTGGTTCTATATTGTATATTTAAATATTAATTTGTAATGTTTAAATTAAAATAAAAAATGAATAAAATGAAAAATGAATAAAGGGAATGAATATGATGTACGAAATTAGGTATTTTTTAATATACAATTTTCATTTAAAAAACTGCAGATTTATAATAAAGATGAGGAAGAGTTTGCAGTTTTATAAAGAGATGGCTCCATAAATAATGATCTCCTTGTATATTTGATCAACAATATGATTATTTTATTATGAACTAAATGAATATGTAGTGATTTTTCAAAATGTATATTCTATGTGCACTCTTTCATATTTTATGACACCCCTTCATATATATACATTAAAGGTGCAAAATACAACTAAAAACAAATATTCAAATACATATGTGTTATTCTTAAATCTTCGTATAAAAAAAACTAAAATCAATTGATTTTGGATAAATGAAACAAAATCCAAAGATAATAGGTGAAAGATGCAAATACAATAAAGAGGAATCATCCCAAAGGTATTGATATATGCTGAATTATACATATATTTTAAAAAAATAAATGAAATTTTCTGCCATTTATTTAATTAGAAGTTATCTAATAAATAATTTAAAAAGTTCAGCGTCTAAAGAAATAAAGATGCAGTTTTTTATTGTTATTAACCAATAGAACTCTTGTATAGGATTTTAACATGAAATGTTCGAATGATTTGATTTGTCATTTTAACAAATTGTGTTAGAGTAAAAAAATTTAAATATGTAAAATAACGGATTGGACCGAACCATTGGCAAAAGTATATACGTGCATCCATACATTGTATATACGTGTGATTTTTTTAAATGTCATGTCTCATTTAATATATTTGTATGTGATACCATGGATTACATTTTAAAAAATGTGAAAGAGATGAAATATTAAAATTGATAACTATTTTTCTTATTCCATTCTACTTATTTCGTCCGTGATCACTTTACTCATTTTTTTATTATTGTTTTAACATACAAAAATATATTAATTAGAAAGGATAAGAAAGATGAATTTAGGATTAAAATATTTAAAAAACACAACATCCGTTTTAACATATATTCCTTTCTTCAAATCTAAAATAATAATCAATTATAGTATGAATGCCAAGCGATGTGAACATGAGAATATGCTATTTTAAGAGAATATGTAAGTATCGAAAAACCAATATGTTATGAAATGTATTAAAATATATGAGCATCAATGCAAATATTTAATAAATTAGATTTAAAAAATAGATTTCACTAAAATTGAATAGGATGTGATTAAGCCAAAATCTAATCTATTCAATTTCATGTGAACCCATGTTTATTGGAATTCACATGAACATTGCACGTTATTAGTGATCGGTGATTAGAAGGTGGTGGATATAAATAATTACTCTCCTTAAATGGTGAATGTGGTGGCCATCGGGAGCTCCTCTCATAGGGTTATGATCTCACTTCCTCAACTTATCATCTTTAATTGTAGTATTTCATACATACACATGCAGATACACACGCACACATAGTGATAGTTCTTTGAGTTCACTTTTTATGCTATATTGAGCATGCATACTTAAAATATCAGAAACGTGTGGTTTGATTAAATATCCAATATTATTTAACCTTATCAATTAATTATTATTGTTGTTACAACGTATCTACAAAGTACTTATAAAAAATAGAGTAATTTATATTACAGATGAAGTGTAATAAAAATTGTTTTTGAATATTTATTTTTTATGTTTTCAAAAATAGTAGTTGTAGATAGAAAATATAATTTACATTTTTCAAATATTGGTACATCGATATAAAATCACTAAAACATTAAAAAATTCTAAATAATTAGTTATTGAGTAAAACATGAATTTAAATAGCAAATGAATAATATAAAGTGGATATTTAAAAAGATCTTAACAATACTTTTCCTAAATAATAAATCTAAAAGATTGAAACAATAAACTAAAACTTTTTTTAAAAAAAGATAAGTGAATAAAACATCTTTAGAATAAATTAATCAAGATTCAAACGTAGCAACTTTATATAATACATTTGTTAATTGATGGTTCTAACATTAAGCAACTTATATATATCGTAATATGTAACCATCGATAAATTAAAAAGACAATATATGTATGTATATATATTTAAGAATTAGTAATTAAGGAATTGTTGTTTATATGGATTTTTATGAATTTATTTTATTTTTTATGGATGTTAAATGCTAATATATAATTGTCAATTTTTATTTACTTAAAAATAAAATGAACTTATGGATATAATTTTAAATAAGAATAAACTATAAATAAATGTATGTAATATCAATGAATAGCAGGGACGTGTCAGAAAAAAATCCACAATATACATATTCTATTTATAGAAAGATAGAGAAAGAGGAGGGGATGGATGAGAGAGAGAGAGAGGAAGGGAGAGAGTGAGTAGTGGCGGTTTAATTGAAAGGCAAACAGGACGGATGAGAGAGAGAGAGAGAGAGAGGGAGGGAGGTGGGGGATTAAATGGAAGGCAATCAGGAAGATGGGGCAAGACGGGCAAGACTTTGCAACGGAGAAAGGGAAAGATTTGAGGACGCCACGTGTCAAAAAGCTGGGTGAAAACCCAGCTTTAAATAGGTATATAGATATCCATTAAAGAGCGTCCATCCATTAATTTTCGCATGAAAAATCCCGCTTTTACCCTTCCGACTCTTGCCATCATTCCGAGAGTGCTCCTTCCAATTTCAATAATGACTGCTAATCCGGGTTTCCTCTGCGGCCGTCACCTCCCTGTTCTTGAACCTTGGAAATCTTACCCCTTCTCGCGAATTCGACCTTAGCCGCTGTGAAGGCCATGGCTACCCGGCAGAACCCCCAACCGAGCGACCATCCAGATTTCCTCTGCGGCCTCCGCCTCCCAGTTCTTGAACTCTGGAAATCCTACCCCTTCTTAGGAATTCAACCTTAGTCGTCGTGAAGGCCATGACTACCGGCGGAGCCCCCAACCAAGCGATGAAGGTAAAGAGCCGCGAGGCCAAACACTACCGTTGGAGGCAGAAGCAGAAGAAGAATGAAGCTTATGCATACCCCGATGGAGTTCCCAATCTGCGAAGGCGACCTCGCCTTCACCCTTGATGGCGATGCATTGGTTGTGGCTGCCGATGCGAAGACGAAGACCCACGAGGCGAAGGACCGTTGTTGGAGGCGGAAGCAGAGGAAGAACAAGAAGGCATAGGCTAGGCAGTAGGGTGGAGGCGAAGAAATCGATGCCGAAAAAGACGAGCGAGAGGTGAAGGATCGCACCACTAATCGCTCGAAGCTCGATCTGTGAACAAGCTCGACCCCTCCCTCTAGGCCTCCTATGGGTGGACCCCCTTTGAGGAGCACCTCCGTTGCTGGCACACTCCTTCTTCCTCCTCCTCCTCCTCCGACACCACCACTTCTCTGCCACACGACTTCCCACCACTCGATTGGAGATCGATGTTCATCGGCATTACTTTGCTGGGATCAAACCACATCATCTATGCAAGATTCATCGTCGAGCTTGTCTAGAGTTAGAACTAGAGCACCACCTGCTCTCAAACCAACATCTGGAGACCGTTATCCTCTTCGGCCTAAAAATAATAATTAGTTAAATGACCATTCACTCGATAGAAATTAATGCACATCACACATACAGATTTAGCACCTTCTTATGTTGCAGATTTATATTTGTTCATCAGATCTTCTAATGTATATCGCATGAATGCATTTTACCAAAGAAAGCACTGACCTTAGGACAATAGTGACAACAAAAATGAAGTGCAAATATACGATTGCTTTTATACTTCTAAAAGTCTCATTTCTATTGTAGTTGAGACAATATTAACTAATTAAAGGTCTTTCAAAAAGTTAATGTCAAAATTCCTATCTACTACCAGTTCTTCACTTTATTTAGCTTGTTTATAATATCTCCCAGAGGCATAACTTCTCTACAGTATGTTCTTTATGGTTATGTGCTTAACATACTTTGTCATTCAAAACTCAGTGAACTAAGTATCATAAACATACAGACTTGCGGCCACAATTTCTCACCTCTACAAATTTAATAAGACTGTAACAAACCCTCTTCTATAAATTTAGATATTCGAACCGATATTACTGTACAATACCGTAAATTATAGAAGAAGATATGACCTTACATCATATGTATGCTCACAATTGGTGCTTGGAAAGCGAGGAGAAAAGTGATGAACAATCTTCGGTTTACACAGATACTGTAGAACTACCTGTCAAATTTTGATATAGAAAAATCTTATTGCTTTCTGCATACAACTGAAACATTAAAAAATGCACAGCAAAATTTCAACAACGTCGAGAAAAATCAGAAGAAAATTGAAGTACTAGATAAGAATTTGTAGCCTTCTAATCTTTATGATTAATCATGGCATTCCTTTAGTTAAAATATGCAAGTATTTAACTGTAGGAGATCACAAACAAAGAACTAAATTTGTCATATTATGAATAATTCATATGGGAACTTATATTTAAGTTTGCGTATTAAACATTAATATACACAATGCACAACTTGCTTTATACCCGAAGATCTTCAAGTACTTATAATAGCTACCGTACCGTGAATACTTGAGCTTACTCAGATTTTTTTAAGGAGGAAAGGGTGAGCACCCTCTTATAAGACAAAGAACATTGAATAAACACCAAATTTATCTTCTGCAAATAAGATCTAGGAACAAAAATCATTTTTGCTCACAAATTCATAGGCATACATTATTTTCGCAGAATAGGGTTTACATTTTGAGGGAAAATCTTGATACGAATCACTCCACTTCATGGGTTGCTACTGCGACATCGTCGATCATCAGACTTCCATCTCCGACTCCTCTCCATTGCCATCGGGATGGGGGAGCGACGACGGAACCTGCACGATCTCGAGCTCTGGATCTGGCAGTGTTTTCAATGAACATGCTCTTCGCATTTGAGTGATCTAACGTTGCACCACCTTTTTGAGTTCGAGCATCAATCAATTATTTTGAGTTTCCATGGTTGAATGCTCCATCCGTTCTCCTTCAATTAATTTCACTAGCAATTATAATCCTTTATTTTTTATTTTTTTGTTTGATGAGATAAATTCTGAATTTTTACAAGTATAGTTAAAGCAAATATACTCTATCTAACAAACATTCTACCTATACACATCCTTCTTATAGATTACAAATTTGGATGAAAAAAAAGACCATTTACTACAAAGGTATATACAATTATACTTTGCTTGCACTATACATATTATAATTAAGAGGCTGATTCAACATTACGTTGGTAATTCAATCCACCCATGCAACGCACGGGCATGTACTAGTAGATATTGTGATCTAACTTGATCATGTTTTATTTAAAAAAATAAATTAGACATTTGTGTCATGCTGCATACTCCCCATATATACAGAGGGAAAGGGAATCCTACTCTCTCTATATATATAGAGAGAGAGGGGGAGGGAGAGAGAGAGATTAATGGGGCTACCTCTGCACTATTTTCAGTGTTTTTTTATTTTTTTTTGAAAAATATCACCATGTATATTATTCATCTCTATATCCCTCCTATATGTCATTCGAATTTCGTCAGAAACAAAGATGCTTACGGCCTCCATCTACATGGTGTCGATTTAAAAAATCCTGTTACCGTTAAAAATGATTGTCTGGATGGAGGTCGTATGGGTCTCTGTTTCTGACGAAATTCGAATGACATATAGGAGGAATATAGGGATGAATATACATGACGATATTTTTCGAAAAAAATAAAAAAGTGCTGAAAATAGCGCGGGGGCAGCCATGCTTGGGGAAGCCCCATTAATCTCACTATATATATATATATATATGTATGTATGTATGTATATGTATACATATATGAAAAATGGGGCTGCCCGCTCGGGGTAGCCAATATGGTTGCCCCCACCTTATTTTCCATAGTTTTTTTATTTTTTTTAAATATCACCATGTATATTCATCTTTCCCTCCTACATGTCATTCGAATTTCGTCAGAAACAGAGACTCTTATGCCCCTCCATATAGAACATGTAATTTAACGGTCGTATAACTACTGTAATCGTACATGTTCTAGATGGAGGGCATACGAGTCTCTGTTTCTGATGAAATCCAAGTAACATATAAGGAGGATATATGGATGAATATATATGACAATAATTTTCAAAAAAATAAAAAAAATTGACAAAAATGAGACGGGAGCAGCCATGTTGGCTACCCTAGAGGGCAGTCCAATATAACCCTATATATATGTGTATGTATGCATGCATGTATATGAGGAAAGGGATCCAACTCCATGGAGTAGGTAAGTTACCTACTCCATTTTCTTTTTTTTTCATTTTTTTGAGAAATGCTTGCATGAATTTTCATAACTATATCTCTCTAATATATATTCAAATTTCGTAAGAAATAAAGATTCCTACACCTCCATCCAAAACATGTAATTTTAACGGTCTTAGATTTGTTGTAATATACCTGTTTTGTTGTAATATATCCAGAACAAATCCCACTCTTGCAGTGGTTGCGTTAGGTAGTCGACGGTCAGCGTAAAAAATAGTCGAATATTTCAACACGAATTTGAGCAAGAGTCCATGTAGCCGACCCTACTTATCGTGGGAGAAGGCTTAGTACATTTATATACCTGTTTTGGATGTAGGGCATAGGAGTCTCTTTTTCTGACGAAATTTGAATGACATGTTAGAGGGATACAATTATGAAAATCTATGGAAATTATTTTTCAAAAAAAGTAGAAAAAAATGAAAGTAGAGTATATAAGTTACCTACTCTATGGAGTAGGCTCTCCCCCCCTCCTCTCTCTCTCTCTCTCTCTCTCTCTCTATATATATATATATATATATATGGGTAAAATGGGGCTGCCCCCAGGAGTAGCCAACTTGGCTACTCCCACCCCTATTTTTCCCTCATTTTTTTTATTTTTTTAGAAAATAAAAATTTGTATATTCATCATTATATCCCTCTCACATTTTATTAAAATTTTGTCAGAAACAGAGACTCCTAAGCCCTCCATCCAGACGTCAATTTTTTAACCGGTCGCAGGATTTTTTAAATCGATCATGTTTGGGATGGAGGTCGTAGGAGTCTCTGTTTCTGATGAAATTTTAATAGAATGTGAGAGGGGATATAATGACGAATATACAAATTTTTATTTTCCAAAAAAATAAAAAAATGAGGGAAAAATAAGGGTGGGAGTAGCCAAGTTGGCTACTCCCTGGGGGCAGCCCCATTTACCTCTATATATATATATATATAACTTAGCTCCCCGCCCTATATTCCCTAGTTTTTTATTTTTTTTGAAAATTTATTCCGTGAATATTCATCACTACATACCTATATTATGACATTCAAATTTCGTGTGAAACAGAGACTCCTACGGCCTCCATCTAAGCAGTCATTTTTTAACGGTCGTAGGATTTTTAAATCGATCCTGTCTGGATGGAGGCTGTAGGAATCTCTGTTTTCTCACAAAATTTGAATAACATAATATAGGGATATAATAATGAATTTATACGATTTTATTTTTCAAAAAAATATAGGGAAAATGGGGTGGGGGAGCTAGTTAGCTATCCCCGGGACAACCCCATTTTACCCATATATAAATATAATAAATGTATATATATGAGTTAAATGAGGCTGCCCCTTGGGGAACTTAGCGTCCCCACTCCATTTTCCCAATTTTTTTATTCTTTTGAAAATTACTTCCATAGAAATTCATCACTATATCCCTATATTATGTCATTGAAGTTTCTTGCGAAATAGAGACTCCTACGATCTCCATACAACAGTCATTTTTAAAAGTCGCAGAATAGTTGAAATCGATCATGTTTGGATGGAGGTCATTGTAGTCTCTATTTCACATGAAATTTGAATGACATAATATATAGATATATTTATGAAAATCCGTGGAAATATCTAAAAATATAAAAAATTGGGAAAAATGGGCGAGGGATGCTAAGTTAGCTTCCCTTGAAGGGTAACCACATGCCCCCCCATATATATATATATATATATATATATGTATGTATGTATGTATGTATGTATATGTATATGTATATGTATATATGTATGTGTGTGTATGACTTATCTAGAGGGACCTATGCCCATTAACATTTCGGCGAGCACTCATTCTGGGTCATACACGTGTATTAGCAATAACTATATTTCTAATTATAGGCTACCATGTATTTAACAAATACTATATTTCCTATTATACAATGTCCTTAAAAATAGGAAAGACAGTTTCGGAAAGAAACGATTCAAATAAATGATTTCGTGCGGATGATTAAGATCCAAACGCTATGATAGTAATAAATATAACCCGGTCAAGTAAATGCTTGTTGTGAGATCGGTAATATCATGACAATGATCAGTAATTTACATCCAAATAATTACCTTGTATAAAATTTAGTAATATGTATACAATGGTCAAGTAAATGTGTGTTGTGAGATCAGTAATAACATAAGAAATGAATTAGTAATACCATTGTGTATTTAATGTGCATTGCATTAACAATAGTTACTTTCTTACTTGAGCAATGTTCATGACCTACTGACCATTACTTTGTTATTACTGATCTCATGGTAGCTATTACTTGATAATCGTACACATATTACTGAACATGTGATATAAGACATAGATATATACATTACTGAATACACAACAGCAATTTACTTGAGAACTGTGTATATATATATATATATTACTTGAGTGTCGTCTCTAAATTACTGAATTCTGTTCAAAGTAATAATACATATGGAGATTACTGACTATTTGCTATGGTTTTACTAACTTCACAACAAACACTTACTTGCCAGTGTGTATATATTATTGAATTCTGCACATATAAAAGAAAATAAATGTAAATACTGACTGTGTTTGGATATTACTGATCTCGCAACAACCATTTACTTGACTATTGTATATATATTACGGACCTGAGTATTTGGATCTCGATTTTATGCAAGAAATCATCAATTTTAACGTTTTCTTTAAAAAACGTTCTTCCTTTTTTTTAGGACACGATATAATTGGAATACCACTTATTGTTAAATCGCTTTGCATATTAGTCTCCTTCCAAAAAATAACATCCTTCGAAATAGGTAACCACTCAATTGATAATACACTTGTGTGGCCTACAAATGGTGCTCACCAAAACGCTAATGGGCACAATGCCCATTGGATAAATTCCCTATATGTGTGTGTGTATGTATGTATACCGATAGAGAAAGAGAGAGGGGAGGTGGGGCTTATCCAATGGGTCCTGAACCCATTGGGATTGTAACGATCGCACTCATTTTTATAATTTTTTGTATCATTTTGAGTTCAATGCTTTGTTGTCTCACGAATGTTATACATATTGTTACTATTGTAATCATTTTCACAAAAAGAAAATCTTAAATTAATACAAAATGATTGTATCTTTACTTGTCTTAGTGACTCTTTTATGTTCTTACTAATGACCATTTTCTGTTAATTAAAGGTTTTCTTTTTTATGAAAGTGGTTATTAATAGTAAGAATGTGATATAATAACTATAAACCGATAAATAGTATGCTTACAACGATAGAAAATATCAGTCAAAATACATGTGCTCATTACTATTCCTATTGTCTCAGATCTCATTCGATAGTTCTATTATTATGTATATATAGGAGAAACTTCAAATGAGATTGGAGCACACCAATCCCATGGTGAGCCATCAATCGCATGCATCTATTTTTAAATTACACGGCTGAACTAAATGACCTATTAATTGCATTAATTTAATCATTATAAACATATTTTTGTTCATTTTGTCACATTCTAAAAATAGGATGTGATGACCTATAACCTAAATGGAATTGACTCCCTCACGTCGATGGTGGCGACTCTCTCTCTCTTATGATGGTAGCAGTGAAGGTTGGCGATGACGTAAAGATCCGACCCGTTGATGGCAAGATTGCTCATGGCGGCAGTTGGCGGCAACGTCAAAATCCCAACCAATTGGTGTCAATATCTCTCATTAGCATCGTATTATTTTTCTTCTTTATTTGGTCATTTTGATAAAGACGAGGAGTGGGACAATGTGCGGTTGATGAGTCTCATATTCATTGACATTATATGAATTTATTAATCATCTATATTAATATTTTTAATCAATTAAATAATTATATAAAAATAATTAACATATACACATTGTAAGTAATTAGGGACTAATTCTTGCAAATGAATAAATCTAACTTTATTATAAAAATTGTGTCGATTGTTCTCTTTATTTTATATATTTTCTTTATATCTAAAGTTCTGTAAAAAAATAATGTAATATAAAAATAATATATTGCAATTAATTCATATTCAAAAATAAAAAAATAAGCAAAAATCGAAAACTTTTTTTATATTTATAAAAATACTTACAAAAATTAATATGTATATATGATGTATTTTGATTTTGATTTCTATATTAAAGTTGCATATCTTGAAAATATACACAGCTTTCATGTCGAATAATTGTTGATTTAACATCATCTACTATTTTAATTTGATTTATTATTTATTTTTTTTTTGATTTTTTTGATTGGACCACATGGCCTCTTGTGGGCTAGCCATGTGGCTGGCTCTTTATTCCTCCACGCCTTCAATTTCCATCTTCTAATGATTATCGGGCAGTCCTCAGCGTCCCATGCCCGCTCATCAGAGATCACTTGATTAAATGGTCAAGCGGTACTCGTCACTCCACTCCCGCCTCCATCTCCATCGTCTGATAACATCAGATGATCGAGGTTCTTCGTTAACCTCCAAGAGTTGGTGCCCCAGACATTCCACCTCTTCACTGGTAATATTTCTCCCAATGACTCTGTGCACTCCGTATGATCACAACGTGATTCCGATACCAATCGTGAGCCCCTTTGTCCCTCACCATCACCTATTCCTCCATCAATGTCCCTCTACTTAAGCCTAACTACCTAGCAATGGTTGAAACCATTGCATTTCATCTAGCCGCATCTTCACAAAACCAAGGGGAGGACGGCAGTTGATCGGTATCCGCCCTTGTGCGAGGAACCCTCCTAGCCTCTCCTTGCTACAGGTGATAGAGAGAACGAGAGAGATTGAGCGACGATAGAGGTTGTATCTTCGATGAGATCCACAGTCATTGATTGCATCGTAACCCTTCATTAGGTGTTGTTAAATCTTTGCACCCTAGTCATGTATGTCAAGCAAAGACCCTGAAGCTCCAAGATTCAAGCCAGTCTTTGATTTTGACTCTGATATTCTTCTTCGATCTCCAAGTTTGCCCCATTTGTCCCCCTTGTTGATTTCTCGCATTTTTATTATGCTATCTACATATCCATACATTGATTTGAATCAATCTACACCATTTCCACACTCCCCAGATCTTCGTGCACCTTTCGATTCCATCATATTTTCCTCCAGAACCTCCTCCATTTCAAATCATTCCTTTTCACACAAAGAGAGGAATCCATTAGGGTTCTATCTTTTCCAATCTTTCACAGCCCTTCATTCCCCATCCATTTCATCCAGAACCATTCCCTAAGTGCTTCGGATATATTTTAACCCATGCATATGACCGAAGGTTTCATTGGTTGGAGATCGCAACATCCCTCCGATCTCGATTTGGCCTCCAATGAGCTAGAGTTGTTCAACATATCCAGCTACTTCCATCCTTTCTCCGAACTATCCCCAACTTCGCGGGGCTCTAGTTACGTTTTCATGATCTCCAACAGCCTTGAAGGATAGAGGAGGAGCTCTGTAGTATCCACCGGAGCATTATCAATGTGGTGCCTTCATAGGAGGGGGAGCTCCCCTTTGAGGAGTATAGTTGCCATTGGATTCTGATCCAACGAGGGACCGACCAGTAATCCTTTAATCCAACTAAGAGCTCATCACTGCCTTCCACTTCCGTCTCAACTTGGGCCCGTGGATCATGTTGATCTGATGACTAATCAAGGTCCGAGGTTACACCGACCCTCTCGACCTTGGTGGTCACAAGCCTGCATCAACGCAGTAGAGGCACCCACGTGGCTCGAGCCACTTTCCGAACCTAGTATGCATGCCCTTGAGTATGTATTTCCTGGGAGTTTTGCAGATCAGCCTTGTCCGGGCCTTCATATTTACACATTTGTCCCCACACAATTGGAACTATGCAGATAAACCACCTCCAGCTTTTGTATTTTGGCATTAGTCTTTTTTAACATGTTTGTTATGTTTTATGTGTTTTTAATTATGTTTTATTGTGAAAAAGCTCATGGAATGTTTATTGGACAACTTGAGCATCTTAAATCAAAATTAATTAATTTTGATCTTAGTTTGAAGACTCTGTTCATCCTCTTTATAATAGTATATTTTATTCTTTGATGTGGTATGTTTAATTTCATTAATTCATGAGAGAAATTTTTAGTTTATTACACCTTTATTCAATTGCCATTAATTCAACTTATCTTCATTTTATGCATTAATTCGATCCTGCTATTATATTTAGAATTTAATTAGGTGATCAATTAAATTGATTCAACATCATTGATATACTGATTAGTTGTTAATTGAATATGAAGTGAATCAGGTACCTCATTAGCTAAGATCTTTTGATAACACCTTAGAATTGGAGCTTTTCATTAAGGAATTAATTTGCACCAAATCATGTGCTTAATTAGATTTTGTGCTTAGGATTTAATTCAAAGGTTTTCTTTGCCTTATTGTTTGTTTATATCTATTTAAGGTAATTGTGTTGTATTTCATTCCATCCATATCATATTAAATTACATATAAAAAGAAAAAAATTCATGCATGCATTAGGTTAACTTAGATCACACTAGAATCCATAACATAGACATATAACCCCTAGATTAGAGACCCTAATAGCTCGTGTCCTCACTCCTCATGTTCGACCCTAGACTTAACTATGTATAAATTAAGCCACGTCCTCTTTACTAAGACATATTTAATGTGATTATGATTGAACTACTAATCACTCATACTAAAATAAGACTTAATTATAGTAGCAATATATAGATTCCGCAGTGGTGTGGAGGCTGTGCGAAGGTGGTGCGGTGGAGATAAATCTCGGTTTTATATTTTAGAGTATGTATTACATTTTTTACAAAATCACATTTTTTACAAATCATAGAATGATTTTTACAATCTCGATTATTATTTACAAGCTCATATCATTTTTTAAGTTCTAGCAGTCTCTAACAAACTACTTTTTGTTTCAGATCTCCACACAAATATTACAAAGTGACCATGAATTTGTACAAATGAATGCGAACAAATTACAAAGGAACTCAAAACAATTACAAATACCCATATATTATTACACATAAAGACTTGTAAAGGGGGCATGTATTTTACGGCTCGAATAAACTACAAGTACTTATGACATATTATAAAGGACAAAGAAAATTTACAAATGAAAATAACAAACTTATAAAAAAACTAATGATTATGAATGTACAAATCGTATGGGTTGATTTACAAACCAAATCTAAATTATACATAATATGTTTCATATTAAACGAGCCTAAAATGCTAATTGATGTTATTAAATAAAATTTAAATAGATACAAAATGACTGAAATACCCTTTTCGGCAAAGCACTATTGGATCAAAAGATCCAACGGATCTCATTGATGGCTTACCAAAAAAGTGGAGAGCCCCAATATCATTTGAAATGGACTATATATATATATATATATATATATATAGAGAGAGAGAGAGAGAGAGAGAGAAGGGAGCCTACATCATGATGTAGGTAACTTACCTACATCCACTTCTTTTCCCATCTATATTTTTTATTTTTTTGAAATGAAATATGGGGGGGAGTGGGGGGAGGAGGGGGTAGATCACCATATATCACCATGTTGTTATTGAAATTTTAACTTAAATTCGAGACTTCTATCCCCTGCATCAAGACTGTCAAATTTAACGGTCTCGTAATTGTTGAAATCGACCCCTCCGGATAGACATGTTAAAAATGTCCGTTTTCCACAAAATTTAAAACAAATATTACTCTTAATATTATAAGTAAATCCAACATGGAATCATTTCAAACAAATAAAAAAATGAGAAGAAAATGGGTGGGTGCACCCAAACCTTATATATAAGTAGTAATATGATAGCTCCAAATTTAGGTTCACCGGGAAAAAACAATTAGCGGTGACGATTTCAATGACCACGGTCTCATTTTTCTAGACAAAAAGATCATTTTCATTTTTCTAAAACAAATTAGATACAAGAATCCAGATGTTTCCTTGCATAAAATATAACGTCTCGGGACCTAAATCCGATTCGTTATCGGGGATTACATGCCTAAATAAATGGTTGGGCATGCACCCAACTAGACAATTTGAACTTAAGCATTTTGGAATGCGGTCAGGGCTCCAATCGATTAGTCCTCGATAATGGGATCGGGTCTAAGGGCCGGGACGTTACATATATAGTTTTAGTACATGTTCATAATATTCATTTAGAGTAAGGGGTAGCTCCCCTACCAAATTCAGTAGGTGTTAAACAAAAAGTGACAACAAAAACCTCCATATTTTCGAGTGAAAATTTGATCGTTCACTTCAAGGTAGGCACAACGAGCATTGTCATATTCGTTGTCCTCCGACAAGGTCTTTTTTAGGTGAGCTGTTGAGATTCATTTGACTCGGTAATAGTACTATCAGATAGGACCTAGTTTTGATGCGGAAAATAAAAGCCAGTTATTTTGAGACCTAAGTTTTTGAAGGTCTTGTCTCCTGCAACCTCTTTTGCATGTAACATATGATCATAAGTCTGGAAATTCGGTCCCTGATTGCAGTAACTGCATGGGAGTTTTCTCATCCATAATTTCCCTTCGGTCTACTAACTTTTTCCAAGCCACCATAGACATGTGCAAAGAATGAATGTAGCATAAATGAAAATGCTAAGGTGGATGTGTGGACACACACACACACACGTAAAGATCGGATTCAAAATGATGCAATCAGAAAGAAAGTTAGTGTAGCTCCGATCGAGGATAAGATGCGAGAAAACCGCTTAAGATGGTTTGGATATTTGCAAAGAAGATCAGCCGATGCACCAATCAGGAGATGCGAGTGTTGGAATGTTGAGTTGGCTAAGAGAGGGCGAGGACAGCCCAAGAAATGTTGGAAAGAGACCATACGAAAGGATCTTAGTTTTGTGGATATAAGCCAGAGATTGATCCAAGATAGATCTAAATGGAGGATGTTAATAATGGTAATTAGGTTTTCCATAATCTCATTAGACCCCTTAATCCTCTTTATGTAAAGAGGAATTAGGGTTAGGGTTTACAAAGAGAGGACACCATCCATGGACAAATACCATAACTGCCCTTTACCTTCAACACTCCCCTTCAAGCTGGATCATATAAGACATACATGCTCAGCTTGTTACAACATTTCTCGAACTGGATCCTCGTTAATGGCTTTGTAAATATATCTACAATCTGCTCTGTAGATGTAACACCTTGTGTGCGTAATTGTCCTTTTTGTATGAGATCTCTTGTGTAATGACAATCGATCTCCACATGTTTTGTGCGTTCATGAAACATGGATTTGTTTGCGATGTATATTGCTGCTTGGTTATCACATCTTAGTTCCATAATATCATTGGTCCTGACATGGAGGTCAGTTAGTACGGACTTGACCCACACAAGTTCAGCTGCTGCTTATGCCATGGCCCTATATTCGCTCTCAACACTGGATCGTGACACCACCGCTTGCTTCTTGCTTTTCTATGTGATTAGATTTCCTCCCAGATATGTGCAAAATCCTGTGGTGGATTTTCTGTATTGCAAGCATCCTCCATAGTCTGCATCAGAGTAGACCACAAGATTGAGGTTGCCGTCTTTACGAAATAGTAGCCCTTTCCCAGGAAACTTCTTGATGTATCGAAGGACCATCATGCATGCCTCAAAGTGATTGATATTGTGAGAGTCCATAAACTAGCTAAGTCTTCCAACTGCCATAGTGATATCGGGACGAGTATTAGTGAGATAGAGCAATTTACCCACCAGGCGTTTGTATCTGCCAACATCCTTTGGTGCTGCTTCATCGAAGATCTGCCCTTTAGGATCCATAGGGATGTGTGCTGGCTTACAACCAAGCATCCCTATTTCTATCAGTAGATCAATGGCATATTTTCGTTTAGACACCAACCCATGCCTTTATCTAGCTATCTCAATCCCCAAGAAATATCGTAATTGTCCCAAATCCTTAATCACGAACTGTTCTGCAAGATGCATTTTTACTCTGGCAATTTCTTCATAATCATCTCCTGTAAGAATGATGTCATCAACATATACCAGCATTGCTATTGTGCCCTTCGGACTCCTTTTCATGAATAAGGAATGATCAGAAGACGATCTTTTGAACCCAATCACATGTAATGCTTCTGACAATTTGTGAAACCAGGCTCGAAGACTTTGTTTTAATCTGTAAATTGCTTTGTGTAGAAGACATACCTTCTGACACTCCCCTTGTCGCTCAAATCCTGGTGGTTGTTGCATATAAACCACCTCATGAAGATCACCATATAGGAAGGCATTTTTGGCATCAAGTTGATGTAATGGCCAATCCAACTGAACGGCGACAACAATAAGGATATGTACCATCGACAGACGAGCGACTGGTGAAAAGGTGTCGAAGAAATTAATGCCATAGGTTTGGGTAAATCCTTTGGCAACCAAGCGAGCCTTGTAGCGTGCAATGGAACCGTCTGGGTTGTACTTGACAATGAAGACCCACTTGGAGCCAACGACATGACTATTTGCCGGTGAATTCACTAGTTGCCAGGTATTTCTGGACTCCAAAGCTGACATCTCTTCTTGCATTGCTTGAATCTAGAGGGGATCTTGTAGCGCATCAATGTGGTTCAACAGTGTCTGAGACAGCCTATGCAAAATTCTTATAGGTCGGAGTAAGTTTGGAGAGAGATATTGCAGCATTGATAGAGTGTTTAGTCCGATAGACAAACGGACATTGTCGAGCTTGACGACATTGAGCTATCGGGAGCTCTATTTGGTTCTCTGCAACAACATTAGTTTCCAAATCTTGAGTTGGGGAGCATACCTGAGGAGGTGGCACTGGCTCAGAAGGAGACGTGGGAGTTGGAACAGGTAATGGGAAGGTGAGTTTTTCGACGGAGGAATTTGAGGAGCGAAGATTTGTGGAAGTTGAGAAATAAGGTATTGACTCGAAGAAAGTGACATCAGCGCTTACAAAATATTTACGTGATCGGGTGTCGAAACATCTTTATCCTTTCTGACTTGCAGCATACCCTAGAAAGATACATTTGACAACACGTGCGGCAAGCTTGTCCCTGCCTGGTGTATGAAGATGAACAAGCGCAGTGCACCCAAACACCCGTGGTCGGATAGGAAAGATGGGTTTTCCAGGAAAAAGAATCTCAACCAGTATTTGTTCTTTTAGAGTTGTAGATGGCAGCCTATTGATAAGAAATGTCGTTGTTAAGACTGCATCTCCCCAATAGAGTGACGGGACATTATAAGCAAGAAGTAATGTGCGTGCGGTGTCTAAAATATGACGGTGTTTACATTCAGCAACACTGTTTTGTTGAGAAGTGTAGGGACAGGTGGTTTGGTGCGCAATACCTTGGTTAAGAAGCAGACTTTGTAAGTCATGAGAGAAAAATTCTTGTCCATTATCGGAGCGAAATGTTTTAATAATTCGTCTGAATTGAGTTTTTATATTTGCGATGTATCGAATAATAAAGCTAGTAGCATCCGATTTGTTTTTCAATAAAAACACCCATGCTACTCGAGAGAAATCATCGATAAGGACAAGATAGTAACGATGGCCCAGTCGATCAGGATACCGACTGGGTCCCCAAATATCCATATGAACTAGATCAAAAGTTTCAGTAGAATGCTGGTTACCAGAGGAGGGAAATGTAGCTCGGTGATGTTTCCCAACTTGACAAGCCTCGCAGTTGATAGTATTCATGGAGGACATTTGTGGAATAAGCCGACACAGTTTGTGTACTGACGGATGACCTAAATACCGATGCCAAAGAGTAGACTGGTTCACAGAAGATTTGGAATAGGCGACCATGGCAGATGGGTTCTTAAGATGGTAGACGCCTCCTTCTTCACGGCCCGTACCAATCGTCCTCCCAGTCAGTATGTCCTGAAAAACACAAGTAGAAGCATTAAAGATTACGCGGCAGTGAAGTTCTTTACATATATGGCTGACCGAGAGTAAACTAAGCGGGAAGTCTGGAACTAATAGAACATTATGCAGCTGAATTGTAGGGGTAAGGTGCACATCCCCAACTCCTGTAACTGGTGAGGATCGTCCATCAGCAACTTGAACAGTCTTCCCATTTTGGGCTATTCTGAGTTTCTGGAAGAGTCGAGGGTTTCCACACAAGTGGGTGGAGGACCCCGTATCAATAAGCCATTGTGAGTGATTATGATGGCTAGCTAAAGCAAAAACCATACATGTCTGGGCGATTGCGGTGATATCTCCGGAAGTGGTCACCTCATTAGGATTCATTTGTGATAGTCGTTGCATAAGATCTTCAAAATCCTTTCGTGGGATTTCGACCGAGCCTCCTTCAACGTCTGTAGTCGCAACCCAAGCCGATGGTCCAGGACATCCATGTTTGTTGTAGCATACATCTTCGATATGTCCTAATTTATGAAAGAAGGTGCACTGTATGTGTAATCGCCCTCTTCCTTGCAGGTGACGACCGCGTCCTCTGCTTCTGTAGCTTCCTCTGAAATTCCGTCTGGATGCTGCGAGAGTCGTTGTTTGACTCATAGTGTCTATAAGAGGGACCGAAGCAGTCGGTAGTCGACACAATGTGTTGTATGCTTCCTCCATGGTTGGAAGAGTAGGAGAGGTGATCATCTGATCCCGAGGGGCTGCAAAGATCTGATCTGATCCGCCAAAGAAGATCATAGTTGCCATATTCTATCGATGTAGCCGTTGTGTGTGGCATGTGCAGAGAGGAGCACATACGTTGTAGCTGGCAACCAGGGATTTGAGTGCGGAAAAATACTCCGATAGAGGACAACCATTCTGACGCATATGCATCAAATCATGAAGTGATTGATACATTTTGGTAGAATTTTTATCTTGCCCATAGGTGGCTAGCAATGATATCCACATATCGTGAACACTTTCATAGTAGAATAACTCCTGAGCGATCCTATCGATGACACTAACCATAATCCACGAACTTACCATGACGTTGTCTTTAACCCAAGACACATATTTTCCAACCTTGTTGGTTGGTTCTTCTTCGAGGAGGATATGTTCTTTATCATATCCTCAAATAATCATCAGGAATAGCCAGGACCACATGGAGTAGTTCGCGGCATCGAATTTTGGTATGGATCCAAAGGATGGCATCTTTGAATGACCACCTCCATCCATTTCTGATGTTGGTACCTCGGATGCCATGGGAGCGTCTGCCATAGCCCTTGAACAAGATCGTAATCTGCTGCCACCTAGGTCATATTATGGTGATTATGCGGCTCTCTCTCCCTTTATATATTTTATTTTATGTCCATACATATGTAGAGGACAGATTACATATGACAGTTTACAGAAAGAAAACACGCGGACGGAAGAGGCGCTGGGAGGAGCGTCTGGAAGCGGGTGTTTTGAATCAACCTGTCAGGAAGTCTTGTAGGCCTGTGCAGTGGTCGGCGGGCTTACGGATGGTATAGTGACCGGGGGCGAAGTTGTTGATGGCGATGTGCTCCTTGCCACTGATGAGCGAGGATGAGGGTGAGGAGGTCATGGCGCGGGCGATGCAGTCCTGGCATGGAGAAAGTTGTTCCTGGCGCATGGGTGTGTGGTGCGATCCTGGCGTGCGGGCGAGGCTGTTCTGAAGAGGGCGAGGTGGTCCTGGCGCCTGGACAGGTGGCGCGATCCTGGCGTGATGGAGGCGGCACGATGGGGGTGGCGTGATGGCGAGGCGGGGGGGATGGCGAGGCGGTGCGATGGGGGAGGAAGGGGAGAGGCGGCGCCTGTGACGAGAGAGGATGAGGGTGGCGCGATACCAAGAGAGGATGGGGGGAGGGGAGAGGCGGTGCAGATCCCTAGGAAAAACCTAGGGCTCTGATACCATGTTAATAATGGTAATTAGATTTTCCATAATCTCATTAGACCCCTTAATCCTCTTTATATAGAGAGGATTTAGGGTTAGGGTTTACAAAGAGAGGACACCATCCATGGACAAATACCATAACTGCCCTTTACCTTCAACAGAGGCGAAAAATCCATGTAGCCGACCCTACTAAATTGTGGGAAAAAGCTTTGTTGTTATTGTAGTGTTTAAGTTTCCATTCCGTAGAAAATTTATCTTACTTTGATCAGTTTTATTGATGACATATTAGGCGATTTTACGGTAGAAAGGAGATGCTTTGCTAGAGGAGTGAGGCTAGACTTCAGGAGAGCAACCTTGTAGGTAGGGTCAACATGTAAGTCTTCCACCCATCCATTTTGGACGAGAATTTATCTATTAGGGGTTGTCATCTTGCCGGTCTAAGCTTTTAAAGGGGTTTTAGGAAGAAAAGGAAACTAATGGGGATTTTGTGATCATTGACGGTGCTCAGACGAGCATATCCTTCGATGTTTCTAAACGATGTATAGAAGACACCAAAGAGTTTGGTGCATACTTTTTATGTTGTAAACAAGATCGACCATACATATATTAAACAGTAATCATACGGATTCCAATGGATTGACAGATCAATATTACAGAATATTAAGATTAATAACGTGCAAATCCAATCCATTATCCTCTATAATAAGCAAACCAGAACCGATTAATCACACGGAAACAAACAAACGGGCATGATCCATAAAAGGGTAATCAATAAACAAATTGCGGCAAGCAAAATATAAGAAATATAAGGTTAGAAATCACCGAAGCATCCATGAAATGGACTGTCCTTAGAGAGGATTTCGCCCCACAATATCGGTGCGTAGGGTACTGACGATCCGCTCTCAGGATACGATGGTTCACGATCGTCATCTGCGCACATCGACGAGACCATCCTCGAAAGCACCTCCGAGAACTTGCAGCCGAGAAGAAACAGATCGTAGACGCAAGAGAGAGAGAGAGAGAACAAGAGTGACGGTGGGTTTTTTCTTGCGAGTGAAGAAAAACGGCGTCGGTGAGGGATATAGAAAGAGGGGCTCGCGTGCCCTAGCGCACGGTCCTTTCAATGTCTAAAAACGCCCCTCAACAGGCGTGTCCTTTCGAACTCCAAAACCGCGGCTAAGTTGAGGCGTTTGGATCAAGTCCGATTCTCATTGTGATCGAAATCAAATTAATCCGTCTGATTAATTTAATCG
This sequence comes from Ottelia alismoides, assembly GCA_037367405.1. NCBI lineage: Eukaryota > Viridiplantae > Streptophyta > Magnoliopsida > Alismatales > Hydrocharitaceae > Ottelia > Ottelia alismoides. The sequence continues at coordinate 31,618 of JAZKJV010011390.1, read as the reverse complement.
AACAGCCAAATGAAACTCGTAGCAAAAGTATCGAGATCCGAGATCCGAATTGACTCTCCCGAGCTGGAGATGGAGCCAGTGCCGGAGCCGGAGACGGAGCGGAGCGCGCACGCGTGTATGGTCCTCCATTCCTCCTCTCTACTATTTCTACAAGAGCTTGAGGTGGAGACTCATATATAAGTCCACCAGAAGTTTAGATCTCTAAGGTATGGTACTAAACTTCAACCCAAACTTATCCATGTTTCAAATTTGAGAATTCCCAACTTTCTCTCCAAACCATTTGGTTTCCCAATTGAAAACAAATTAATTGCTATTGTAATTACATAGGTTTTCCAATTAAAACTTAAATACAATATTTAATACAACAATCCCCCACGAATTCACTAATTTGAAAAAGTGATTCAAAAAATATTTAAGAGACCTCTTTCGGCTGCCCACACTTTGCTTTTAGTAAAGGTACCTTCTGGTTTGAACCTTTACCTGAGTTTACTACTTTCACTTTAATAGGAACGAAGTGAACTACGTCTTGAACTTCAGACCTTAGTTTTAAAGTATACTGTATAAATAACAAAGCGTGGTTCTTGGTGCAATCTTCAGGGTTGGTGTTCTTAAAGGCCATGCACCCTTATCCCGTTTCATGTGTGTGTTCAGGAAAGACCCTCTTCTTTTAACTGCGGCCCACAGTAACACTCACATAAGTGGCGTTCTCCGAGGATGCACTGCTAACATCCTGCCCAAAGGCTTGAACCCATTCAGAGCCTACACTCTTCCTAAACTTGCAGCTTAAACAACACTTAGGCTTCCAGGGATAAGACACTCATGCTTACGCATAAATATTAGAGTGCCAACCAGTTCTCCAAACAGCTTGTTATTACCACATTGAACCTACTTTGTGGGATCTCCACTCAGATAGGTTGGGTTGCCACTATGGAGGAACTCCCAATGGGTCTCAGTCACATCCCAAGCCTAGACTTTAGGACTAAAGATCTATCAAGTCCCTTAGTCAGAGGATCTGCCGTGTTGTCTTTGGATCTAACAAAATCCACAGCCAACACTCCTCGAGACACCAAATCCCTTAACGTCTTAAGTCTGATTTGTATGTGTCTCCTTGTTTTCTGATTGAACTTTGAACTCTTGATCTTGGCAATTGTAGTCATATTATCACAATGTACCGAGATCGTGGGAACATGCTGACATACCATGGGAATTTCACACATAAGTTCCCTTAACCATTCAGCCTCAATTCCAGTGCTGTCCAAAGCAAACAACTCGGCCTCAAAAGTGGATCGAGCTAGAATGGTCTGCTTCACAGACCTCCAGGAGACTGCACCGCCTCCAAGGATAAAAACATACCCTGTAACACCATTACTCCCAGACTCCTCTATTTTCCCTATCCAGCTTGCATCACTGTATCCTTCTAGTACAGGTGGACGTCTACCATAATGTAAACTAAGGAAAACAATCTTGATATCGAAATTTCTCAAGTAACTTCTCAACATAGTGAGATTGAGAAATTACAATCCCATCAACTGACCTCGTCAGTTTGAGACCCAAGATTACATCAGCGACACCCATGTCATTCATCTCAAACTTGCTACTTAAGAATGCCTTAATCTCATTAATAATCCTCATATGTGATCCGAACAACAATATGTCATCAACATATAGGCACAAGACAAAGCACTCATCACCTTTAACCTTGGAATAGACACACTTATCAGATTCATGAACCTTAAAGCTACATGACAAAATAGTCTTGTCAAATTTTTCATGCCACTGCTTTGGTGCTTGTTTCAATTCGTAAAGGGATTTAACAAGCTTGCAAACCTTTCCCTCATTCCCAGGAGTCACAAGCCCATCAGGTTGATCCATATAGATCTCTTCCTCAAGATCGCTATGCAAGAAGGCGGTCTTCACATCCATCTATTGGATAGAGAGATCATATACAGATGCCAATGTTATGAGCATCCGGATTGTAGTCATCCTAGTCACAGGGGAATAGGTATCAAAATAATCGATACCTTCCTTTTGCCTAAAGCCCTTGGCAACTAATCTGACTTTGTACTTTTCAATTGATCTATCAGGTCTAAGCTTTCTCTTAAACACCCACTTGCATCCAATGAAAGAGCACCCTTTGGGTAAATCAACCAACTCACAAGTTCCATTAGCCATAATGGAATCCATCTCATATATGATAGCTTATTTCCATTGTTTTGCTTCAAATGAAGCCATGCTTCCTTGTAACTTGGTGGATCACCCTCGATTTGGTAGACAATGAAGTCGCTATCCAGATCCTTGGCTATCCGAGGTCTTTTACTCCTCATTGGCTCAATCTCTTCAGAAAGATCATTAGGTTCAGGTTGAGTCTCAACCCCCACGTTCGTTATCCTTTGCACTTGATCTAGAATAGATCCTGATGTAGAGGCGCCCTCAATGGTCAGATTCTGAGGAATCCCAGTCTTCAACGGGAAGACATCCTCAAAGAAGGTAGCATCACGGAGTTCAATAATGGTGTTGATTTCTATGCTCGGTATCTTGGACCGAATTACCAAGAACCTATATGCATAGCTATTTTCTAAATAACCTAAGAAGATCGTATCAACAGTTTTAGGATCAAGCTTCTTTCTCTTGTGTTCTGAGACTAAAACCTTAGCGAGACAGCCCCACACTTTGAGATATTTTAAACTTGGTTTCCTATTTCTCCAAAGTTCAAACGGACATTTTTCCATATGCCTTGGAGGAACCCTATTCAGAATATGGCAAGCCGTATTCAAGGCGTCTCCCCACATATAAGTTGGAAGTCCAGAACTCTTTAGGAGAGCATTGATCATGTCCGTTAAGGTCTATTTTTACGTTCTGCTATCCCATTTGATTACGGTAAATATGGGGTCGTAACTTCATTAACTATGCCAAAAGATTTGCATTATTCATCAAATAAGTTAGAGGTATATTCACCTCCTCTATCTGACCTTAGGCGTTTTAGCACTTTTCTTGTTTGTGTCTCAGCCTCATTCTTAAATATAAGAAATTTCTCTAAAGCTTCATCCTTGGTTTTCAATAAATATACATAACAGTATCTACTGCCATCATCTATAAAGGTGATAAAGTATTTCTTATTATCTCGGGTCAATACACCATTAAACTCACAGATATCCGTGTGCACTAGATCCAAGATCTCACTATCTCTAGAGACAGACTGAAAAGACTTCCTAGATGTCTTAGATTGCACGCAGATTTCATATTTTTGAGTTTTATCAATAGTGTGTTTAGGGATCAACTCTAAATTCATCATCCTTTTAATTGAATTTAAGTTTACATGTCCCAATCTATCGTGCCACAGATCACAAGATTCTATATTATTCACAACATGAGACACATAACTAGAACATTCAGAATTCAAAACATTCAATTCATTAATGTTTACTGAATCACATCTAATTCTAAATAACAAATTAAAGTCAGCCAAATAGCCTTTTCCATAAAAAATGCCATGTCTTAGAATAACAACTTTATTACATTTAAAGTTTAATTCAAAACTATTTCTAACTAATATAGAGACAGATAAAACATTCATCTTGATGTCAGGACATGCAGTCTCCTGTGCAACGTCCAGACACGTCTAGAGGAGAACCTCAAGTTGACTTCTCCCGACCCTAGCACCATGGCTGCAGAATCGTTTCCCATCTTCACAGTCCCATCACTGCAGGTCTGATAAGAAGAAAACAAGTTCTGTTAGAACAGATATTTACATTGGCTCCCGTATGCACGAGCCACTCATTGGGATCATGGATATGGTATAGTTCAGGTTTTAAAGAGACATACCCCTCGCAAGCCCCGAGTCCCATAGTGATCATATTCACTTGTGGACTCCCGTCTGTAGCCTTAGGTTGAGCCTTCAAGGACGGACAGTCCTTCCAATGGCCAACTTGATTACAGTGCTAGCATGGTTTATTCTTTGCCTTTTTCTGGATCTTGCCCTTTGATTTCATTTTATTGTTATTAGGTCCCTTCCCCTTCTTATCTTTGCCCTTCGAGGTCATAAAATTGACCTTAACCTAATATCAACAGGAAGCACATGTTTTTGTTTCATGTATTCCTCCTTTATGGCAATTGCCACCATCAAGTCATTCATAGAAATTTTCCCCTTCCTGTATTTGAGGGTCATAACAAAGTCTTCCTATGATTTGGGGAATTTTTCTATGATGCACATGACCTGAAACTTCTCTGGAAGTTTCATTTCGGCATCCTCTAAACCATGGAGAATGAGTAAAAGCTCGTGTGCCTGTTCAAAAACCGATTTTCCTTCGGCCATGGAAAACTTCAAAAAACTTAGCCACGGAGTATTTCTCAATACCGAGATCTTCGATATTGTACTTCCGATCCAAGTCTTCCCATAGCCCCTTCGCAGTCTGCGTGGACGAACAATATACGTCAAACAACGTGTTGGACAGAGCCAACAGGATGCAACAATGACATATACGGTTGCGTTCCTTCCACGCAGATTGCGCCTTCTGGCTATCGGGTGATGGGTTTTCCATTTCCATCGTAGGACAGTCAGTTTCCGGAGCCGGAGACGGAGATGGAGCGAAGCGCGCGCGCGTGTGGTCCTCCATTCCTCCTCTCTACTATTGCTACAAGAGCTTGAGGTGGGGACTCATATATAAGTCCACCAGAAGTTTAGATCTCTAAGGTATGGTACTAAACTTCAACCCAAACTCATCCATGTTTTTAATTTGGGAATTACCAACTTTTCTTCCAAACCATTTGGTTTCCTAATTGAAACCAAATTATTTGCAATTGTAATTATATAGATTTTTCAATTAAAACCTAAATACAATATTTTATACAACATTTTATATGCGCATAACACTCTGAAATTAACAAAAGTGAGCGGAAACACAGTTTTTAAGAATTCCATATCGAATCACGTGGAGATAATCATCCAATTCTATAATCACATGTGTTAAACATAAATTCATGTTTATTTCATTGCAGAATACGCAGGTGAGACAAAATAACACGTGGGAGAATAACCAATAATTGAACAAATAACGTGAAATTATAGGTGGCGCACACATTTAATAACTAAAGGAACTTTTCTTTTTCCTTCCTCTCTCCTCATTATGCATGCTTTACTGAAAATAACAAAATTACACAAAGTACCAAAAATAAAATGATGTCGCAAACTTAATTTCCAAATGTCCATAATTTAATAACACCACATTCGTATCTGTTGTGACTTTTGCATTCAAACCCGTGCTCTATTCTCTTCTCATTTTCATTGTACGTTTGTTTTTTATCTTATTTTTTATTATCTCTTACTCTTCTCTTTTGACGTGACTTCTTATATATATATATATATGTATATTTATATGTATAGGGGAAAATGAGGATGTCCCTTACCCATTTTCTGACGTATTTTTTTTATTTTTTTAAATCATCATCATGTATTTTCATCACTATATCCATTACATGTCATTCCAATTTCGTCGGTCAGAAACAAAGACTCATATGTCTCCATCTAAAACAGATCGATTACATCAATTATAAGATCGTTAAAATTACATGTTCTAAATAGAAGGCATATGAGTCACGTTTCTGACGAAATTGGAATGCCATATTAGAGGAATATAATGATGAAGATACATGATGGTATTTTTGAAAAAAAAAACAAAAAAAGGTCGAAAAATGGAGTTTGGGCAGCCAACAGGGTAGCCCCATTTTCCCATATATATTGGAGAAAATGGGGTTGCCCCCTTGGGAGCTAACTTGGCTCCCACGTCCTATTTTCCTCATATTTTTTTGAAAAAAAGGAATATGTGGAAATTCATCACTATATCTTTAAATTATGTCATTCAAGTTTCGTGAGAAATAAAAACTCCTACGATCTCCATTTTGACTGTCATTTTTTAACGGTCACAGAATTATTGAAATCAGTCCGTCTAAATAGATGTTGTAGGCATCTCTGTTACACACAAAATTTACATGACATAATATAGAGATATAATGATAAAAATCCATGGAAATATTTTTCAAAAAAATTTTAAAATATGAGAAAAATAAGATGAGAGGGCCAAGTTAGCTCTCCTAAGGGACAACATCATTTTACCCTATATATGTCCGTAAATTTCATCAACATGTGTTGACTTTATAGGGTAGTCCTTGATTTTTTTAAAAGAGATTGCCTGCATATGCATTAAATGCTGTAAAAAGATTCTAAATCGTTTAAGAAAGACATAATGATGAACGCATGTTTGGCAAAAGATGATAAATATCATTGATAAGTTTTGCATGATTAATAAAACAACAATTACATGGATTCTTTGCCTCCATTCAGATATATCTTCGATCATTCTCCGGCATAAATCCAAATTTTGCATGATTAATAAATGTAAAAAATAGTATTAATTAATAAATGGAATAATTCTCTTTTTAGTTCCACCTATTTCATAATCCAAGATGTAATCTGATTAGAGTGACGGTTGCAAATTTATTTGCCTTCCAAAATTTAGCGACGATTAATTATAATTTTGAAAAATAACAACGGATAAGCGTCGTCATGGGGATCATCGCTAATGATATATTGATGGATATTATATTTGTCTCTAATTTCAAGTATAAAAAATAATTTTGCAACGAATAATGTTGTTGTTACATATTTAACAACGGCTAATTTAATGACATTTAAAAAAACAATACTATAACCCAATTTTGTTGTAGTGATATGGTGCTTAAAATCTCTCAAAATCTCACTTTCCATGTATTATGTATACCGATTACTTAGCAAAAAATAACATGAAAGGCTTATGACCTCTAGTCATCCTCCACTTTTGAATTGACTTCATACCGAGTCTCAAATGTCATAATAGCAAAGGTGTAAAGGTTCGTACCTAAATCCTCTCTATGTAAACTTCGACTCTCAATCTTTTTTTTTTGAAATTTAAAAAAGTACCTAAAACACTTCTCTTCTCTACAAACGATACGACCATGTAGAGTATTTTAGCATATTTATATCGCTTTATTGAATCAATATAACAAGCTTTCTAAGTCAACACATATGAATCCAATTGACCTTAGGGAACTAAGTGTTGAGTCTCACCTATAAGCCCACTTACATGAATCTAATGATACAAGGTTTTTGTATATGTGGATATTCCTTTTTAACTTAAATAGACTCTTCAACAAGCTTTTGAGTTAGCAACCATCAAGTCAATTGACCTCATAGTACCTAGTGATTGTTTTATACACCCACATGAACCTAATTGTCCAACCCTCACGTCAGTTGACCTTATAGACTCTTCTCGTATAAGAAATGCATGTGAATAAATAAGCTAGTTTTAATACATCGTCGCTCAGATGCAGTCTAAAATTTGCAAGGCTTCTCGCATGATAGATGCATGCGAGTTAAAAGTAGTTAGTCTAAACAAGATCACAAAAGAAGTTGCAGATATGTAGTTGGAATATTGGCAATTTGACTGACAAATCCATGGAGATAGTAGATATGATGGAAAGAAGGAAGATTCACATACTATTTCTCTAATAGACAAAATAAGTTGGATAGAAAACAAGGGAAATCGAGAAGACATGCTTTAAATTCTAGTATTCACGTAAAGAGAAAGATAGGAATGGTAATGGAGTGATTGTTCATAAGTATTTGAAGGATAGTGTAGTTGAGGCACAAAGATTTGGGATCAGAGTATTTTGCTAAATTTGGTGCTTGAAGAAGAAATTCTGAATATTATCTCAGTTTATACACTGTAAATTGGTTTAGAGGAAAGTATTAAGCAAGTTCTTTTGGAGGATTTGGATAAGATTATGCAAGGAATGCCACGAAAGAGAGATGATTTACCTAGGTGGAGATCTTAGTGGACTTGTAAAAGGATGCTTCAGGGTATGTTAGTGTTCATGGAGGCCATGGGTTAGAGGATAGAAATGAAGCGGAAAAGTCATTCTGCTTTTGTAATGATGTATGACCTTTTCATATCAAACACTCTCTTTAAGAATATTGAGGAACATTTAATTAGTTATAAGATTGACCCCACTAAAACACATAAAGATTACTTTGTGAGAAGGAGAAGAGATCATTTGTGTTGCAAAGTCTGTAAAATAATCTCAAGAGAGAGTTTGACATCTCAACATCGCTTGCTGGTCATGAATGTGCAAAAAATGGTTGGTAAAGAAATAGTTGGCTTCTAAAATCATTACAACTAGATGGTGAAATCTTTAATTGAAGCAACCTTCAATGAAATGGTTTTAAAAGACTTATCTTGGGATTTGTAATAGATGTGCGAACAAGATGAGGGAGGCAGTATCATCTTGTATCCAAAGGTAGCCAAATAGATGCTAGGCGAGTTTAAGGGAGGAGTTCCAAGATAAAAGGAGGCTTGGTGGGGGGAATGAAGGGCTGCAATAGAATATTTAAATTAAAAAGTCTTGCTTTTAAAGCTATGTAAAAGGGTGGAATAAAGGAAACTGTCACAAATTAAAAATAGCAAAGAAGGAAGCAAAGAACACCGTGAGTGAAGTTAAGTCAAAAGCTTATGAAGTTTTGTACAAAAATCTTGACTCTAAGAAGGCCATAAGGATATTCAGACTGGCTAAAGCAAGAGAAAGAAAGATCAAATAATTTTCTCAAGTGAGATGCACTAAGGATGGGGAAGGATATGTGGTTTTTACTTAGAAGGATATATAAAATAAATGAAAGCAATATTTTTATAAGCTTTTTCCATGAGAAAGGGAATAAAGAGATCACTTTCGGAGATCTAGTTAGTAGTGAAAGTTACCTGAATCATGCAAGTTATATACGAATACAAAGAAATGAAGTAGATGAGTGTTTTAAGGTTATGAATCCCAGCAAAGGAATAGGACTTGATGACATTCCTACAGAAGTATGGAGAGTTCTAGGTGAACGAGGTTTGACTTTGTATACAAATTTATTCAATGTTATTTGACAAAGGAAGAAAATATCTAAAGAATGAAGGAGGGAAATCATGGCACCTATTTATAAGAATAAAGGATACATTCAAAATTGCTCGAATTATAGAGATATCAAACTGACGAGACATACTATGTCGATTTGGGAATGTGTCGTTGAAAGAAGGTTGAGGTAAAATTTTAAAGTAACAAAAAACCAATTGGGATTCATGGCAGATCACTCAACTATTGAAGCTATCCACTTATTGAGGAGAATAATGGAGATTTGTAGAGCTAAAAGGAAGAACCTACATATGATTTTTGTTGATTTAGAGAAGGCTTACGATTCAATCCCATTTGGTCTTCTACGTTTACCTTACAAACAATATCTATGATGGGGCTTCATCTTGTATAAGGATCCATACTAGGAAGACTGACTATTTTGACATTAGCATTGATTTTCATCAAGGTCTAGCTTTGAGTCAAATCCTTTTTGCTTTGATTATGGACAAGTTGGCATGTCATATACAAGATGAGCTACCTTGGAGCATGTCTTCCCCTAATGATATTGTGTTGATTGATGGACTAAAAATGGAGTAAATAATAAGCTTGGGGATTGTAGACATACTTTAAAGACTAAATTATTTTGTATAAGTAGGGCTAAAACTAAATATATGGAGTGCACATTTTGATGGAAGCAATGGTGAAGGAACTGAGGTGAAGATGGGAGATGATAACGTTCATAAGAAAGATTTTTTTAAGATAATTGGGATCTATTTTGCAACATGACGGAGAAATAGATGGAGACATTACTCATAAAAGAAATGCATGCTTGCTAAAGTGGAGAGGAGCCTACATTGTTTCATGTGATATAAAATTCCTTTGAAAATTAAGAAGAAGTATTACAAAGCAACCATGCGACTGCTATACTTTGTGGATTTTAATATTGACATGTGAATCATAGAAATGGGGAGAGAATGACATTAGCAGAATGAAAATGATAAGGTGGATTTGTGTTCCTATACAAAAAAATTGGATTTAGAATGATGCAATCAGAAGAAAAGTTGGTGTAACTCCTATAGAGGATAAGACGAGAGAAACCACTTAAGAAAGTTTAAACATTAACAGAGGATGTCGGCTGATGCACCGGTTATAAGATGGGAGATTTGAGATGTTATGCCGGCTAAGAGAGGGTGAGGAAGGCCCAAGAGATGTTGGAATGAGACTATTCGAATCGATCTTAGTTATTTAGACCCAAGCTTGATAATGATCCAAGATAGATATGAATGGAATTAATATGTATTTTTTAAATTAACATATTTCTATATATATAATAAAATAAGAAGATATGTAAATTTTAAAGATATTTATTATGTTTTGAATCTAAAAAAAGTTAAATTGTAAAAAAAAATATTGGCAGAGAATTATGCATATCCTACAAGAGCATGACTCTGATATCAAACAAAGTGGACTGAATAAAATAATGGGGGGGGGGGGGGGTTGAACGGTGCAATCACAAAATACGAAAAATATACTTTACAAAGAGACAAGCTATTTTTATGTGGAAATCTCAATGGGTAAAAACCAAACTTTAGAACTCCATTTTTAACATTTCTTTCCATTCTTTAGATGAAGCTATCTATCTTTTCCTTTCACTTTTCTACTTTTCAAATCATGTGTATGACAAGTCTATGTACAAGTTGTACCCCTTTGCTGAACACATTCAAGAAAGTGTTTCGCCTTTCCCGAGGAAAGGATTTGCACAACAAATGCCTATAATACATAATACTTAAAAATCAATCAAGAAGAGCATGTTTAATATGTAACTAAATTTGACAAATGTTATAGAAAATGAAATTGGCTTTATATTAGATTTGCAAGGTGGAGTGCAAATGGAATAGGAAGCAACTACAAACATTCTATTGAAAGTCGAAGTTGAAATCGAACTCAAAACACTTTTTAGATCTTGAAGATCGAGTTTTCAATTGAGAGCTTCAAGTCTGAAAAATAATATTAGGGAGGTAGGAGAGCTCATTGATCATGAGAAAGTGTATATGAAAATGAAGGAGTGACCCTTCTTTTATAATGATACAATTAAGGGAGTTGATTGAGTACTAACTTCTCCTTTATCAAAAGTTGTCTTCCAATGGTCTAAGTACAATGTTAACTTTTTAATGAAGGTATACAAATCATAATTAGTCAGCTTGAAATCATATTAGCTGGCTGGATTAGAATCGTCGACTACATGTTAGTGTCTAGTTAACTAAAATTTTCAAACAGTTAGAAATTGCTACTAGCTTTCTAAATACATGAGTCAACTAGATGATCAAGATTAGTTGACTGTTTAGATTAGTCAATTGAGATATAAAATAGTCGATTAAGAATTGTTATGACCCAAATGATATGATGGGTCAATATGTCTTGGGTGAAAAACTTCATATAAATTATGGGGTCCTCCTCGAGATTGAGTTGCATGTAATGTTATCAGGTTTTACGCTCTTGCTAAGTCATGCTGGGGTCTGAGCTCTTTTGTGCATGCATGAACTCGAGAACGTTCTTGGTTTTTAAAAGGATTGATTGCCCACCATAATTTGGCTAGTGTCTACCAAAACACTCAGGTAATATGTGAACACAATTTTGTACCTTCAATATTGTCCTTCTCAAGGTTCGAGATTCACTTGTCTTGGTATTTTTGATCTTTACGAGGTACACAGATTTGAAGATTTTTTCTTTTCTCATCAAAATATCAGCGAGACCAAAAATTATGTAGGCTAATAGTTGGCTCACGTTCGACACTTTAGGTGTCGAAATAGAACAATATCACTTCGGCATCAGAGTTTTCAAAATGAAGGTGTGATCATTCCTATTCTCGAGATGTTGTTTTGAGCCTATAAGCTCGTCTTCAATACTCGAGGCGTCGCTTCAAGACTCATGATCGTCTTTCGTCAAGATGAACACATGCTATCACTCGTTTTGAAAGAAAACAAATGCATGCGAAAATATGATAGAGGGATAAGGAGAAACAAGGGATAAATAAGGTTAAACTCCTATTCTTGTTCAATTGGTTTGAGGGACAAAGAAGAAACTAATACTATAGGTAGTGACATAATGGATGATATAAGCAAGATGTGATCACTTTATCTTGAGGCTACTTATCTTGAAATAAAGTCACGCCATCTTGGGAGAAGAGGACCTTATCCCTCAACCAAACAAGCCCACCCTAATCATGAATAAAATAAACACAATGCTCGATTTACAATATTGAGGTTAAGAATCGAACTTTTTGTATTCAAGTTATTACAATTTAAAGACAGGTAATTGATTTCTAGGAAGCTAGCCATCTAGATATTTATAAATTGTGCAATTAAACAAAAAAATCATAGTGTAACAACTAAGATATCCAACGGTGGTCAAATCTCTTAATCAATCTATTTCAAATTTGCTAAGCATAAACTCCATATGATGATTAATTATATCATATGTCAAGTGTGTGCTAATAGTAAAATATATAACCAAATAACATTCATATTCTTATTCTGAAACATTTTCATAACTCATTTCACCTTTGGATTTCCATTCACCTTGGTGAGCTCCTCCAATCCCATCGGATTAAAGAATGTAAAAATAAAAACCAAAGCAAGCGCATAGACATATCCGCAAAATTTTATCCAAGAAAAGGATAACAGTCTTCGGGGAGAGGACCTCAATCCCGCACCACCTCAGTGTTCTCCCCCCGCCCGGTTCGAGCACCATCACCTCGGATGGAAGCCATCGGATGCCCACTTATCACCCACCCATTGCCCCCCGCTGCTGCTCATGGCAAGCACCGCAGCTGCTTCTTGCGCAGGGGGAGACCGCACGTCGAATCCACTCTCCCGCTCTCCTCCAGAATCACCACTGCCTTCCCGATCCACGTCCATGTAATCATTCGTTTTCTTACTCATTTCCTACATTTTCATATATTTTTTCAAGTGTGGTTGCTGCATTCTTCTCATTTGGACTGTCCTTGCGTTTATGGTCCAGCGGGGTGGCCCCATCAGAGCGGGGGCGGCGGTGGGGGAGGAGGAGGAGTCCAAGCAAGCCAAGGAGATGGCCGCTGCAAGGAGGAGATGGGAATCTCTGGTATTTATTTCTGTCTATAATTCTTCTAAAATCTTTAATAATTAGATCAAGTCTTTGTTTATTTAAATCTCCATTTTCCCTTGAAAAAGCAAAAGAATCAATATCTGAATCCTGATTCATTTTTTTATGATCCCCCATCCTCGAATCTGTTCGTATTACATTCCGCGCTATGTCTTGTAATGTGGCTTTTTGTCGGCCCTTCGATCTCGACACTCCCACAGGAGGCAACCTTGATGCAAATTTGGTTGCGAAGTGGGCTGCAGCTTCATCTTTCTCCGTTTAGAATGATTTTTCCCTCCCCCGAAAAGCTATGTACTGAGAATGATCAGAACTGAAAAGGCAACATTCCTTTGATGCCATAGATGTCGATATCCAACTACTACAATTTTTAAAATGACTCTTATGATAATATAGATAACATAAAGAATCCTAAGGAGCAAATAACCTAAACTGCAGTTGCAAGTAGTTAATATTGATAACCATTTGTTATACGAGAACAAGCTGATCTCGACCTCCTTCTATTCCCATCATGTAAACACTTTACTTTTGTTTCTCATGGTAATAAATACCAATAAGAAGCTCTAATTCATGGATTGCACACACCCATATATCCATCGTAACTATCAAGTATCAACCTCTTTCATCTACATAACTGGGAGCGGGACATGTAACATGTGTGAAGGTATGACCAGCAATGACAGAGACCGATGCAACCAGATCATTTAACTTGCCCATTGTCTTCAAAAATCTTCATGCAACAGGTGATAGCAGGCAGTAAGTTTGGCTGCAATGACAATTCACTAAAATCACAAAATTGTGGTCATCTAGGAATATCAACTAATTAACAGCACTTGACATGGCACTTGTAATCCAAGCCAGGTCTTAAAAAATATCCGAGGTTGCATGTAATATGAATTGCTGTTGATTGGAATCTGTCCTTGGTAGATGTGAGGATCAAGGGAGGCCCTTCGCCATGATCATGTGGACAATCTAGGATGAAAAGAATGTTTGTGGTCTTCCAAGGAGTGAGGTTGTTGCTAGGAACTCTAGGTTGAAGATTGATTCTAGAAGTCATATCTCATATAGTTAACTGATATGAAGATCTAGGTAGATAGTTTATATTAAAGTGATAGATGAGATCACATGCCACTCCCGATTTTCAAAAAAATTCAAAAACAAAACCCTCATACTTGTTGAATCTGCATGATATACACCGATGTTAGTAAAATTCCCCTCTACCAATCAATGACATAGTGGAATAGGTGGAAATTCATTAATATTAGTAGTGTCACCTAGAGTTATGACGGGATAGAATGGCATGACATGCTATTTTTTATTTGTTGGCAACTTGTCCACACGTTAGGTTGGGTTGGGAGTATGCGTACACACTTATAATAATAGGTATATGGTGTATATACTATATACTTTATACAACCATGTCATCTTATGTAATGAAATGTGACAATTTCTCAAAACTGTTGGGTAGATATGCTTATAAACATAGTGATACACGCTGATCAGAAATATCTGATCTGAAAAAGGGGAAGTAAGGGTGTCTATCCCAAAGATCTGCTACCGATCAGTTTGGATCAGTAGCCAGCACCAAAATATGCGAAACCTCTCCCCAAGCATCCCGATCTCACTCCAATCATCTGTCCAAAACCTAAAATTAGTACCAACCCCCACAACCGGTCTCAAGAAAGGACAAATATCCTGTACCACATTGCAAATACTACGCCAGAAGATGGAAGGAGCTTGCCCCACATCACAGCGTAACCTATAACCGTGGATCTTCCTAACCAACACGCAAACCAAACTATGACATCCGCCCCAGATACACATTATCCACTTGTTGAGCAAAGCCTTGCTCATCTCCTCTAGGTTGCATACCCCAAGGTTACGGTCCTCCTTTGAGCAGGTAATTGTCTTCCACTCCACTAATGGAAGCCCACTCGTATTACCATAAGACGCCCAAAAGAAGCATCTCATGATGCCCTCAAGCCTTTTTCGGATCCCCACAAGTAGCATGCTGGACGAGAGAAAGAAAATAGGGATCAGCGACATAACCAAACTCAACAGCACTAGCCTGCCCCCTCTAGATGGGCATATAGATTTCCAACTTGCAAGTTTCACTCCAGTTTTTCAATCACCGGTAACCAATATGACGAGTGCACTCGCCCAACTACTAGCGTCACACCCATGTATCTTATATGTGGTTCCCCGTGAGGGAATCTGAGGTAACCCGCACACTGCTCCACCTCCACGTCCTCTAAGCTGAAGAATACAAACTTTGATTTCCCTTGTTGAGCCTCTAACCAGAGACAAACCCAAAAAGATCGAGCACCGTAGAGATACCCCTGCAACTCTCTGGCCCCCTCCACGAATATTGTGTCGTCGGCATACTGGATGATGGGTATGGCTATCTCCTCCCTCAGGTAGCCACGACACTACCTCTAGGTTACCATACATTCAGTTATGACTGCCAAAGAATCACTTGCAAGAACAAAGAGCAGAGGAGCCAACCAACATCCTTGACGAACACTACGTTGTGGCTGAAAATACCCTCCTTTGGTTGACTGTTCACCAAGACCGCACATGGAGTAGTTATAATGCATCTCTTCATCCAAGCTATCTAAATGTCTCGGAAGTCACGTCTGTAGAGTGACGCCCTAATGAAGCTCCGATCAACACAATCACACGCCTTCGAGAGCTCCACCTTCTACAGAACTCCCTTCATCTTTTTTCTGTGCTGATATGCAACAATCTCAGATGCCAAGACCACGTTGTCCATGAGCTGTCTGCCCTTTTTTTCTTCAAAATAAAATAAACATAATGATACATAGTGATGATGGTGGAGGACTTGTGTGTCAAGTATGTGCTAAATTCATAATCACTCAGATATAGAGGGAAAAGAATGAGTCAAAACCTAAGGGCCTCAATGAGACCTTGGTATTCCCTTCCAAGACCTAGAGTACCTCGACGTTTACGCCGAGAATGCTTGAGGGTAGATGATGATGTTTGAAAACGTACATACCATGACCAAGTGCACGAGACATGAGGATTCAAGACCATCTGAACGAGGCCTTTGGAGAAATCTTACATAAGCTCTAAAGGACTTGGATTACTTGACTCAAGATAAGAAGCAAACCTGGATAATCACAATCCTTGATGCTTGATATTGCAAGGATGTCTTGATGACTTAGCCATATGAGCAATGTCCTATACTTGACTCTTTCCTAAAATTCTTTTCGTATTCTAAGGTTCTTAACGATATCCAAAGCAAAGATTGAAATGCCTATTTGTACGAGTACTTATAGGCCCAATCAAGCAATGTTCCTCGTACTACACATTGCTTCTCCAAGATGCATACTAATCATTGGATTTGAGGAACCTGTCCCTTTTCACGAGAGGTCTGCCTCCTACGATGGAAGATCTCTATGGAGTTTTCGCCAGCGGTCGGATGTGCATAAAGGTAAAAAATTAATTTAATCGCTTTCAATGGCATTCATTCAACATGCACAATCTTACTAAAAGTACCCCTCTCCTCTAGTTATAAATGGAAGCAACATCTGTTCAATCATCCCTCTATGTATACTTTTGTACCGTAGAAAGATACAATTTCTATTGTCAGAGGGGCACACTCTATATTCTAGAATAAGCATTGTGCATGCTTCTCGTGAAGATTTTGAAACTAAAAAGAGGCTCATAAGATATTATGATTAGGACTCTCCACTTGACCTTTTTGGCTTCGAATTGGGCGCTATCACATACCACGTGCATGTCTCAAAATCACCTAGTTGTAAGTGTAGATGCTTGGGCGGACCTATGTCTAGTTGAGGAGGGGGACACACCTCCCCTCTTTTCTACGAGTTTAATCATATCATGACATTTGTTGTGGTTCTAGATATTATTGGAAGTTTTAAACGTGTAACATTCTTATTGATGTTACAAATTCTAATCACATTACAACAAAATGGAGCTAAAGTAGCAAAGAATTTGAGGATTCATTGCTATAGTATCCGGTGTTAAATTTGTAATAACATGTATAAAACGAGTTGTTGAAAAATTAGCAACACTTAATGCAAATATAAATAAAAAAATCTTCAAACAAATATGTTATTTTTTGTGATTTCAAGAATCAAATATATTTTTTCTGATGCAAAAAGGGGGGAAAATGTGAAGGTGTCTGCCTCAATAATTTTATTTAATGAATAATAATGGCTCTACAAAAGTCAAGACTCGAGGAGGGTGGAATAATGAATGACCTTCTTACACATAGATAGCCCAAAAAATACCAACGTCACACAAACCTTGATCCTGGTCCCCATTCTTCCAACCAAGAAATGTTCCTTCAACGCCAAACATTGTTATGAAGACATAAGGAGCCCCCAAGCATTACAATTCCGTAGCACTAGGTCCTCGAGGCCCTCGTGGTTCCACATGCTCACCCTCCTTTAGATGCC
Source organism: Ottelia alismoides (assembly GCA_037367405.1). Classification (NCBI taxonomy): domain Eukaryota; kingdom Viridiplantae; phylum Streptophyta; class Magnoliopsida; order Alismatales; family Hydrocharitaceae; genus Ottelia; species Ottelia alismoides. Next base: position 14,120 of record JAZKJV010011390.1, on the reverse strand, counting down.
ACTCTTCTCCTTGTAGCTGGAATCATACCCACCATTTGTGCAATGATCCTACGAAGGGGAGCCTTTCTACTCAAATCTTCCTCTTGTGTAGATTGCTAGCTATCAACTGCTCGATCCGCTTCGTATGTATCACTTGCGCACCCCCAAGATGGACAAAAAGTTGATAAGATTTAGGCTTTCTCTTCCTATATCTTTTAAGCCTCTTACCATTATTGACATCGTTGATTGAGCTCCTAGCCGATTCTCCTGATGCAACATGATGCAAAACATGCAAAGCAGCCCCAACCTCGGTGGAGGTGTACCCTCATCAGAATTCGCTGGAGCCGCCACGAAGCGATCGAAGTGTAGTTCCTTCTTGGTTGAATAAGGGCCTTTCCTTCATCCCTCAAGATTGAGGGTGTCAAACTCGGAATGCACATGTTTAATCGCTGCTTCCGACCGGAGAAAATCATCATCAATCGCATTTAGACAGGTATTCAGGTCCCCAACTGGGTCAGAGGGGTCCAAAGCATTATCATTTAGGAAGCCAGCACGGGTTGGAACTTTTTCCAGGATTTGAAACCCCCCGAAAGCATCCTCCTTCTTGCCATCATAGGAAAGAAGTGAGGGCATGGTCTCCTCACAAGCCATAGGAACACACCCCTCTCTAGATCATGGAGCCTCTCCAACAGTCTCAACCTTCGTGCACTGCTCCACTAAATCCAAGGAGCTGCTGCGCGAGTCATGATAAACGGATATGTAGTAACAATCGAATCCATGTTCAACTCTAGTGAGGCATACAACTGGGATGATAGGTATCCTCATCGTGTTTTGCACAACATCCATAAACGGGTCAGGATAAGAAGTAGGCGAAACATTATTAGCAATAGGGATTTCAACCAAGGTATGGATATCCAGTACCACAAACCCCTCATAATAAAGTTGTACCTTTGAGCCATCGGGTTCAAAAACCCCAAGCATGTCATGATTCCCCCACAAGCAACACCTTTAAATCTCCCGACGATCTTGCTTCCAGCTCACCATCTGACGCACATACTGCTGACAACACCATGCGATGCGACACTCCTGGAGAAACTGTTATGGGTTCCTTAATTGTTTCCAATGATCCTCGGTAATTTGAAGTTGCCATCTTCGACAACTTCGTGCTTCTGGTGATCTTCGACGTCCCCCACATCGACCACCATCATCGGCTACGAGGCGTACAAATCATCAGAAGGCGGTGGCGGCGAGAATAGGGTGTTTATCAAGCTCAATGAGTCGAGTCGACCCCAGTTCAAACTCGAACTCGATAAAATAACATGGGCTCAAGTTTGGGCTCGATAAGGTTCGAGCCCTAGAATGCTGCTCGGACTTGAACTCATCGAGTTCGAGCTAGCTCATGAACTTCTTAACGAGTCTTGTTCAATCGCTCATGAGCCTCTTAATGAGCCAAGTTCTTAGAGTCAAACTCAACAAACCTGAGTTGGCTCATGAGCCTCTTAATGAACTGTCCTGGTAAGTATGAAACAATGTTGCATGCTCCCTTGTTCTTATAGTAATTCCCATAGCTCAGGTTCTTAAAGTCGCTTGATATGGGACTGAACATAACGACTTCCACACAAGTGAGTATATCGAGTTTCGAGTTATCGAGTTGAGCACAACCTAACTCGAGTTCGGCCCAATAACCCCAATGAGCCACAAGTCTAACTCGAGCTTGGTCTCAATAATTTTTCGAGTTGGGCTCGCAATCTCTTAATGAGCTGAGCCTGAGTTAAGCTCATCGACCTCGTGCTTTCCTGACAGCCCTAGACGGGAAGATCTCTCAAAATAACAACTTGAACAAGGTTCTTTCAATTCTCATCAATTATTTGATCGGGGAAGGCAACCATTTGGTCCCCTCAAGAATGAGAAGGACATAGCTTACTCTAAATAACTCTAACACTTCCTCTCAAGTTGGAGCATATTTATCGATCATGCTCAACTTGGAGATAAGCCAAGAAACACATCTCTTGGGTAGTTTTTTTTGAGTATATCTGCAAGATGAAAGTCAGTAGATATATGTGGAGTGCCTATTTTCCCTTCTCATACATCATGTATACAATGGCAATCAACTTCAATGCGTTTAGTTCTTTCATGAAAGACTGGATTGGTAGTGATATATACGACAGATTTGTCGCCACAATGCAATGGAACATGAGTAGTCACATAAAGGTCAATTTCAGTCAAGAAAGATACTAGCCATGTAATCTCACACATAGCTTGAATCATTGCCCTATATTATGCTTCAATACTTGACCTAGTCACCACCTTGTGCTTCTTGCTATGCCATGTAACAAGGTTTCCTCCAATGAACATCATAAATCCAGTGATGGACTATCTGTCTTCAACGGAGCTAGCATAATTTGCATCCATGTAAGCAGTGATATTGGTGTGGTCGTTGACCTTGTAGAAAAGGTCAGATCATGGAGTTCCCATCAGATAGAGGAGTATTAAGAGAACCTCCCGAGTCTTGCCAATTATTATAATATGGTCTTTCCATATGTGGCTTGCCCTGCTGACAACATATGATATATCAGGTATGGTGACAATGAGATAAAGTAGTTTACCTACCAGGCATCTGTATAAAGTAGGATCCTCAAACTCAGGATCTGGAGAGGTGGTATGCTTCAATTCCTCTGACGGTACACCTGATGGTTTGCATCGAAGCAAACTTGTAAGAATATCTATATAATATTTCCTCTGTGGCAAATGTAGCCCCTCTGTAGTACGATCACCTCTATGACCAAAAAATGGCATATCTGACCAAAGTCCTTGGTGACAAACACCTTTTGGAGAAATGCCTTGGTCTATGCAATTCCAGCTTCATCGTCACCAGTTACTACCATATCATTAACACATATAGCTAGTATTGTAATCCCAGTAGATCAACACCTGACAAAGACAGAGTAGTCAGATATCCTTCTCTGAAAATCAAGAGAGCCAATCTCAGCAACGAGCTTGTCGAACCAAGCCCATGGACTCTACTTCAGTCTATAGATAGCCTTGCGGAGTCGACATACATACTCCCCCATGACGGAGTACCCGGGGTGTTGCATCATATAAACCTCTTCCTCAAGATAGCCATGGAGGATGGCGTTCTTCACATCAAGCTGGAATATAGATCAATTGTTGTTGACAGGAACAAAGAGAATAGTACGAACATATCCTAATCGGGCCATTGACGAGAAAATCTCAAAATAATCCACACCATATGTCTGAGTAAAACTTTGGCTACTAACCGAGTTTTCAATTTGTCAGTCGTCTCGTCGGGAGACTGTTTGGTTGTAAAGACCCATCTACATGCAACTGGCTTCACACTATGTGGGTAGAGGCACAAGATCTCGTGTCTCTCTAGATGTAAGATCATCCATCTCCTCGTCCATGGACGTTTTTCCAGTCATGTTCTTGCTAGGCACCATGATGATCACGAGGAATAGTGATCACCATCGTGGCATCTGTAAAATGTCTGTCACCACCAGAAAGTCTGTGAGTGGAAGTAAAGGAGGAGATAAGATGGAAAGTATATTACCTCTTTGTTCGTCATAGTGTTATATGGAGATCCAGTAGAGAATCTAGATGAACAGTGGTAGGGACATTTGAAGAAGGCACTTCTTCCTGCAAATATGGAACATGTAGTGGAATAGATTCAAAGTTAATGTCGTTCTTCCTTTTATAGACAATGAACAGTGGTGGTAACTCCAAGGGTAGTCCACTAATAGACTATGTGAAGAAACTAGTTTGTTCAAAAAAGATGACATCAACTGAGACATAGTATTTGTGACCCATGAGATCATATCACATATATCCTTTTTGGGTGCAAGAGTACCCAAGAAAAACACATTTGACTGCATCTGTAGATAGTTTATCTGTATTATGGAAGTTTTAAACGAATGCAGCACAAAAAAATATATCGTCGATATATCGATGATATCAGTTGAAATGTCAGAAATGGCTCAAAAATGACATCTTTTTGTCATTTTTTTTTTCAGAAATTAAGATCATCTAAGATACTAAAACAACAAATAACCTACAAATACATACTTATATAACACATATCAGTCCATTTATGTCCCGTATATCGCACATACCTGTCATTTCGAACATATCGATGTTAACGCTGTTTCCTGACTTATAGATATTGGAAATGAATTTCATTCAAGTTTTTATAACATGAAATAACTTACAAAACTTAAATAGCACATATAATTCAACTATGATCCTTATCCGCACATACTGGTCATATCGAACATATCGCTAGTATTGTTAATTGTTGAACTATATATATTTGAAATGGAGTTCGTCTAAGTTCTTAGAATACTAAATAACTTACAAATACTCTTAGATCACACATATCGATTATCTATGACTCTTATATCACATATATCGGTCATATGAAATATATCGTTGTTACTGTTGATTGCTTACTTATGGATATTGGAAATGTAGTCCATCCAAGTTCTTATAACACTAAATAAATTAAAATACACTTATGTAACACATATTGATCATTTATGACCCTTATATTGCACATATGTCATATTGAGCATATCATTGTTAATGTTGATTGGTGATTTATAGATATTGGAAATGGAGTACATTCAAGGTTTATATTGCATTACATATTATGGATAAACAAAATGTTTGAGCTATTTCTGGAATCAAATAAATAAAGAGCGTAATAACATTTTTTTAAAGAGACACAATTCATAATAATATTTTCGAAAGGAAAGAAGATGAATTAAAATCGATTGGACACCTCCAAGTTGAATAACCATTGTGCGCACCTCCCTATCGCACCATACCCTACCAGACGGGGGTTCGAGCTTAGGGGAGCTAGGGGGCCAGTTTGGCCCCCTTATGGGGGTGCGGGGATAACGCCCCCGACTCGAAACAAAATACATAAAACATGATGTGTTTTAATATTAGGAGAAGCAAAATAAGTAGTGAAGTCAAGCTTACAAATGTATTATCCATCAATATACAAATATCGACGATATCGGTCGATATCCAGGAATTTTTGTACTAAATCCAATCAATTTAAGCCGATATGGACTGATATGGCGATATATCGGTCATATATTGCCGATATCTCTGTAAAAGGATATGTAACTTGATATCGATACCTCTAACCTCTCGATATCGATATATCGACGATATATAGCGATATGTCCTTCATGTGTTGGGATAACAAATGGGGCAATGTCAAGAAGGTGATGAAGTTTCCTCTTAACAACCCCTATGTTGAGAGGTGTAGGGGTAGAAGGTATGATGGATAGTTCCCGGAGAATGAAATGAAAGAAAGATTTAACAATTTTATTAATTTCTGATCGTCGTATTATTAAGTACGCCCATGAACATCTGCTATAATCATCGACAAAAATAAAAAAAATTTATGACCACTTATAGTTCGTACTGAACATGGTCCTTAAATGTCATAATAACCAAAGCAAAAGGTACAAATCGGTTATGATCTACCCCATGAGGAAAAGAAGTTCGATGATGTTTCCGGACTGACGTGCATCACATTTAAATGGTTTTAGTGAAGAAAGTTTGGGGAACATCATTGAGAGAGCTTTGACAGATGGATGATTAAGTTGTAGATGCCACAGAAAAGGATAAGAGGAGATAGACACATGGCCAACAAAAGTAGAATCCGCGTGAATATCGAGATAGTAAAGTCCATTCTTCTCATATCCCCACCAAAAATCTGCATCATCTGAATGTCCTGAAAATAAAAAAAAATTCATCAAAAATCATGCGGGAATTCGGTTCAGTACACAACTTATGAATAGATATCAAGCTCAAGGTAAAATAGTCACATTGAACTCCTATAAGGCGTAGTTTAGAAGAAAAATCCATTGTTCCAACATATGTAATATGGGAATGACCCCAGCTGGCCACCCTAACCGACTTCACAAAGGAAAAAGATTGGGAGGAGGTCAATAAACTACCTTTTCTCGTCAGATGAGTGGATGCTTCAGAGTCAATGATCCAGACAGGAGAAGTAGCCATGATCGCATTGGCAATAGTACCTGAGGGAATGGCGAGTTGCACTGTAGGAGTAGCCTGATTGGATGTGGCATTAGATCACTGTAACATCTACATCAGGCATACATAGTTAGGGACATGAAGTTGGATAATTTTTCTACTGGAATCATGATTAGGTGTCGTTGTCACTATTGTATCATAATCAGATGCAGTATGTTCTTATGGAGGCATCCCAAATTTCTCCTAACACTTCTCAAATGGATGATTCGTCTTCTGGTAGTGAATGCAGGGAATGTGTCCACGACTAGAGCTACAACCATGACCACTTCTATGGAGAGAAAAGAATCAATTATTTTTTCATGAGTCCCTAGGGTTTTCTTATATAGGAGAGTAACCTGTTCAACAAAATACATAAAGAAGACACAAAGAATAGATAATACATAAAACACACAAAAGATAATAAATATTTCAACACTCCCCTCAAGCTGGAACGTAGATATCTATCATACTCATCTTGGAATAACATCTCTGGTATGACCCTCTGGCTACGGTCTTGGTAAGTACATCTCATGTCTGATCTTCTGAGCTAACATGAGAAGTGGAGATGAGACCCTTATGTATCATGTCTCGAGTGCAGTGACAGTCTACCTTGATATGCTTGGTTCTCTCATAAAAAGTTGGGGTGTTGGCGATGAAGAGGGCAACTTGGTTATCGCATTGGAGAATGGAGGTGCATGGGAAGAGGCACCTTAACTGTCAGGTTAGTAAGAACAACCCACATCTCTATACTAACCTGTGCCATGGCATTGTACTCTGATTCTGTACTGGATCTGCCAACCACCATCTGCTTCTTATTCTTCTGTGGCATCAAGAAACTCCTTATGAACACTGCAAAGCTAGAAGTAGACTTCATTTTCTTGGAACACCCCGCATAATCTGCATCTGCATAAGCTGTAACGATAAGGGATGTACCTCTGTTAAATAGAAGACCAATTCCAGATGAGGCCCTCTGATACCTCGGAATTATATGAACTGCATCCATATGTGCCTGTTTAGGCTGCTCAATGGATTGAATCACTTTGTTTACTGCAAACGACATATCTGGCCTGGTGATGGTCACATATTGGAGCTTCCCAATGAGCTCCCTATACCTCCTCTTGTCTACCTTAGTGTCATCATCATACAACTTTATGCTTGGGTCCATGGGAGTAGTGACATGTCTGCAATCTGTCATGCCTATCTCGGAGAGAAGATCTATAACATATTTCCTTTGAGTCATTACAAGACCTCGCTGGTTCCTCGCAAACTCCAGACCAAGGAAGTAGCGAAGACTACCAAGGTCCTTGGTCATAAACTGCCGATAAGAAATCCTTAACAGCCTGGATGCCTTGCTCATCATCCCCTATAACAATGATATCATCAACATAAACAATTATGGCAACTGTAGCTCTTTGAGTCCTCTGAACAAACAATGAATGATCACCAGTCGATTTCACGAACCTCTGGTGCTCTTTGAAGTTCGAGAGCTTTGGAACCACACCCGTGGACTCTACTTAAGGCCATAGACCGCCTTGTGAAGCCTGCAAACCTTTTGACACCCCCCTCAGCAACAAACCTAGGTGGCTACTGCATGTAGATCTCCTCCTGTAGGTTACCATTGAGAAAAGTGTTTTTAATATCTAACTAGTAGAAGGGGTCATTCCTGTGTCATTACAACAAAAAGAAGTATATGCAGAGTAGAAAGCCTAGCCATTAGAGAGACGTTATTCGGACAACCCACCCCATATTTTTAGGTGAACCCGCATGCCACAAGTCTCACATTGTATCGATCTACACTACCATATGCTCGGTGATTTGCTGTGAACACCCCACTTGCATCCAACAATTGATGCTCCAGTAGGAGCTGGAACAAGGCTCCAAATGCCAAGCGACTGTAGCATGGCCATCTCCTCCTCCATGCCAAGATGCCACTGATTGTCTTGTATGGCATCCTGATATGTTCGTGGTACCTCCACGGCTGATAGTGTCACGATAAATCTTCTGAAGTCCTTTGATAGTCTGCTCAGGGAGACTTGGGCTGCAAGGGCATATGTAGCATAAGTATGTCTCTGCTTTCGCAGAGCAATAGACACGTCTAGATCATATGTCACCTCCTGAACTTGTAAACTACTCTCCTGAGAGGGTACTTGTTCACCATGTAAAGAATCCTGCTGCATAGATAACTCAGCAGTACTATTAGCAGAAACAATGTGGGCGTACTGTATGAGGGAGAATGCCCATGAGCATGCGGAACATCGCGAGACCTGCGAGTAGATACACGTGGCAAAAATTGGTTCAAGATACTGGGTGACGGTCCATGGACAACCATAGGAGTTGTGTAGATACTGGATGAGGTGGTGGTGGTAGCAGAAGTGGTGGAGGTAGTAGTGTAGGTACTGGGGATGGTGCGCAACCGTAGGAGGAGGCATATATATACATCCTCATTAGAGTCGGACTGGGTCAACCTGCCACCTGTAGGAGAGAAATACATAACAGACTCAAAGGATGAGACATTAGCACTAAAAAAGGTATTTTCGTCGAAGCATATCAAAACAACGGTACCCATTCTAGGTACGGGAGTAGCCAACAAAGACATCTTGACTGCTCTAGGGGAGATCTTATGATGATCAGGCGTCAGATTGTGAACAAAGGTCACACAACCAAACACTCGAGGTGTAAGGGAGAATAGGTCATTCTCGGGAAACACAATCAAGAAAGGAGTCTATCCTAAAACAGAAGATGGCTACAGTTAACCAAGTAGCAAGTTGTGAGGACCACATCGCCCCTGTAAGAGTGAGGTGCATGCCACTAAATCAAAATGGATTGGGTCACATCTAATAAATGACGGTGTTTGCGTTCGACAATACTGTTCCGCTGAGATGTGTAGGTAGGTACACGAGGTCTGGTGTATGATGCTAAGAGACATGAGAAACTTGGATAGCTCTAATGTGCAAAACTCTAAGGCATTATCAGATCGGAAATACTTGACAACAACAGAGAAAATGTTCTTTATTTCATTAATAAAGATTTTAATGACAAACCTAACCTCATACTTATTCTTTAACGAAAAGACCCAAGATAGTCTAGAATAGTTATCTACAACAATAAGATAAAAAGGGTGTCCCTGTTGATCAGGAACACGACACGGACCCCAAACATCTAAGTGAAGGAACTCAAATAATTGAGAACCGCTCCGACTCTGGTGAGATGGAAAAGAAGAGCGGTGATGCTTCTTAAGATGGCAACCTTTGCACTTGTAGGAAGATTGCATGGAGTCCGTGGGAGGACATGACACGACTTTTGCAGAGGAAGGAATCCAAAATGAAGATGACACAAGTACGATGGGACTGATCCAGTAGGAATAGTAGATGCACCAACATAAAAAGGTTGGACTAGTTTGTAGAGGTCATGCTGTTCACGACCACATTCAATCACCCTGGCTGTGAGTATGTCTTGAATCACAAGAGAAGAGATGTCAAAAATTACACGACAATAAAGATCCTTCATGATCTGACTAATAGAAAGCAAGTTCATCTTAAAATCAGAAGCATATAAAATATTCTGCAAGCTCATGGATGGCGTCAAATGCACCTCCCCTTGTCCTGTGTTGGGTAAATAAACCCCATTCGCAGTGACGACCCATCTACCAAGGGGTATAAACCTGTAAGAATCGAACTGTGCTCTGTCTCCATATAGATGGTGAAAAACACCCAGATCCATGATCCATTCTGTCATATATGCCTGCGCTACAACCTGTAAAAGAATATGCGATACTTGAAGAGCTTGAAGAGGCTCTAGCAACAGCTGTAACATCTGAGGAATTTATAGTGGTGTTGTCAGCAACATGAGTCACGATCTCCCATATATGAGAGACATTGCCATCAAGGCGCGGGTCTGCCTGAGGAGCCGAAGTGTCTGGAGGCTCAATTTGCTTTGCCGCTCCTTTGCCACTCAAGCAGATGCGGAGTATCCATGCTTCTGGTAGCATGTGTCCTCAGAGTGTCTTGGACGACAACAATAGGTGCATGGGCCAAGCTGACGTCCACCTCCTCTGCTACGGGGACCACACCCTTGGAACTGCGTAGAACTTCCCCTATCATGAGATGCATCCATCGCTGAGGAGGTTTATGCGGTGGCAACGAGTGGAATGAGAAGCATGATGAGGTGACTGTAAGCCTCCTCCATGGGAGGTATGGTCACTTAGGAGCTGTGCGCGTGCTGCCTCATACTTTGGATCGAGTGTTGCCAAGAAAACTCTAACCATCACGAAGTTCCTGTATGCTATCTGCTGCTCCGTGGAAGTAGTAATGGACATGAAGCTGTGAAGTTTCTCAAACATGCCTCGAAACGAAGAGTAGAAAGTATGCGGTGTACGATATCTTGACCTCGTTCTTCGCTTGGCCCTGTATATGTCAAATTGAAGTTGAAGAATCTTGGCCTCGTTCTTTGCTTGGGATGCCAGAATATCCTACACTGCCTTGACAGTGGGCTGGTTCATAATATCATTGGCGATCTCTGTGGTGAGGGTTCTAAAGAGCCAAATACGCGCATACACGCCATCTTGCTTCCACGAAGCATTGTCCCCAGTCTTGTCTATCTGCTCTGATTTTGTTAGAATATGCTCCTTGTTATTGCATAACATAGTGGTCAACAAATGCATGGATCACTACTCATAGTTGGTCCCTTCCATCTTCATGATGGGAGTCCGATCCTTGAAGGCACCGAATAAAGAGAAAACATCACCCTCGTTCTATGACATGATGAAAAACGATCGAAAACATAATTTGACTGGGGAACTAGGCCGATTCATGTGAGTTTACATGATCATATGGATGATTGGTTGTACGCGTAGACTCATATAGCCATCTTCGTCAATCCTCATTGTGCATTAAGATCCGGAAACATTATTTATAGGTATGAAATCACGTTTTCCGATTAAAATCAGACCGTTCAGCAACTCTGGATGACACCGAAGAGGATAAGGACCCTCAGGGGCCTAATGATTGCTAAGACGCGCCGTATGAGGCGCAATTGCCCAAAGGAAGGTTGGTGGCATTGTGTAAGGGCCTAGAATGGCCTTACGACAACGCTAAGTGGCTCCTCATGGGCCGACAACAGCGTGGTTATCCCTAGGGTGGTTGGGCAATGGCATGCGAGCCCCTAAAGGGGCTGGGTGATGGCATGCGGTACCCTAGCAGGTGACTGCACAACAAGCGGAGGATTTGCGGCAGTGAGAGCGGCTGCACACGGTTGGGGAAAGACCCCGACCACGTGCGAGACAAGGAGATGGGGTAGCGAGTGGGTGATGGCATGCGGTACCCTAGCAGGCGACTGCACAACAAGCGAAGGATTTGCGGCAGTGAGAGCGACTGCACACGGCTGGGGAAAGACCCCGACCACGTGTGAGACAAGGAGATGGGGTGGCGAGTGGGGTTAGGACACGAGGTACAAGAACTTCAGTCTAGGATAGTCGCTTTGATTCCGTGTGGAGAGAAAAGAATCAATTGTTTATTCATGAGGCCCTAGCGTTCTATTATATAAGAGAGTAACCTGTTGGACAAAATACATGAAGAAGACATAAAGAATAGATAATACATAAAAGACACAAAAGGTAACAAATATTTGAATAATGTCTATAGCTGAAGCGACCTCCCAGTCCAAATGAGGCCAGAAACTCAGAGTTCTCCACGGGAGATTAAGTACAGACATTGAATGTTTCAATCTGTTGCAGGCATCCAAAGATGACTTTGATGGATGGAAGTGTGTTAGATGTGAGGAATTGTTCCTTCACATTCTGGTATCGAAGAAGTATGCCGATACGAAATATGTAAACATGCTATTATGATCTCTTTATCACATGTTTTGTACAACAGGCTGGCTGGAATATGACAAGCTCCTCATACAGTCGAGTAAGATGGCGATAGTATTTGACATCAAAAAAATATGGTGATAGTTCTCCACCAACGTCGATTCGCTCTGAGATACAGACTAAATCCTCATGTAGATGTTCGCTAAACTTGACTTGGTTGTCTGTTGTGAGTATGTATGCTCCAGTTCCTCCCATATCTCCTTGGCAATTTCCTTGAACAAAATATTCGCCGCGATGTGAGGTTCGACACTATTGCTCATCTAGTTTGTGACATGGTAGTTGTCTCCCTGCTAGGACTCATAGTCCTTGTCTGCCTCTTTTAGAGACTTCTTTGTCAAAATAGAAATCTTCCTCTGACCACCAATGAACACCTTAAACACCTGAGACCAGAGAATGCTTAAGTTTGATAGAAGTATCCTGCATCATCATAGATGATATTGTAAAGAGCGTTTTTATCTCACCAAATGTTGTAGCCATCATGGTCAGGAATAGAAAAACTCAAGTATGATACGAAAACTCTTTAATCATCATGAAAAACAATGTGTTGTATCTGTCCTCTGTGAATTCCTCACACAGATGAGTTGCAGGCGACCTCGGTCTTCAACACGAGTATGTTCGACGGCAGCGGCTGGAAACAATGGATGGACTGAACGAACGATGGTGCCTAGAGGTTCTGGTAGCACCCGAGGTACCTTTATATGGGCTGTTTAAGGACCAAGAGATGACTCAGGAGGGCTGGCGGTGGCCTGACCTTCAGGTGATGGCTCCCAAACAACCACAGAGGGGTTGGTGGAGCACTAGGAGTGCTTGGCAACGGTGTCGATGTAGACTGGAGGCCCTGCGACGGTGCCTAGGTAGGCTGGTAGCCTCATGGAGTGCAGGCAGCAGTTTTGGCTGCACCTTTGTGGGGCTGTTGGTTCCACCCTAGATGGTCCTAGAGAGGTGAGGTCCACACAACCAATGAAGAGGAGCCCTGCGTGGGGCCTATACAAGGAGGAGGTGAGGCCCGCACGAAGCTGAGGAGCGGTTGGCCCACACACACGACCGAGAAGAAGGTCCCGTGCGTGACTGGAGAATGAGGCTGGTGGTGGCGGAGAGTGTTAGGGTACAAATCTCGGTCTATGATCGTTGCTCTGATATCATGTGGAAAGAAAAGCTGATAACAATTGAGTTGTTTATTCCTAGGTTTTGGATATCTTATATAACGTGAAATCCTAAAGAGCGAAAATAAAGGGAATTGCATAGATACCACCGAAGGGTTACGAAGCACAATAAAATAGAAGACAAGTACTGAAAATATAATAACTCTAAATAACTCTAACAAAATTATTTCATATTTTTTATCTCACAATTATTCTTATAAAGTCCTTTCAATTATCACATATTTAAATTCCTTTGAAAGCATCAAATTGTATTCAATATTCAATACGGTGTGGGAAAAATCATGTAACTTGCGTATGAATTATAATAATTTGTAACTAAGTTGTATCGATGATTGAAAAGAACTGAAATGCTTTGATATTACCCATCATGCTCGTAGTCTAACTGTAACAGGTATAAAAATGATTTTATCAATATAAAATCTTCTAATAATTCTTTTCTCAAGATATATTTAGTTGCAAATATCAAGAACGCACAGATAAAAAAAAGACAATTTTAAGGTTTGAAAAAGGAAAAAGTGATAATTTTGAGGTTTGAATTTCGATCTTTCTGATGGAAGCTATTGTACTCAACAATGGTAATGACAGAGCCTTCTCCCACTATAAGTAAAGTCAGCTACATGGATTCTTGCTCAAATCCATGTTGAAAGATTCGAATATTTTTTACGCTGACTGTCTATTACCTAACACAATCCCCACAATGGGGCATTTGAACCATGCTCTTTAGGGTGGTAGGCACACTGCATTATCACTACACCATTTAAGCGCGGGTACGGAAGCCATTATACTCAACCTTCAAAAATTCGGCGAGTTTTCTCTAATGCCTTTGAATATGAAAAACTGAAATTTATCCGAAAGTACGCTGTTAATTGAATTCTTCATGCACATACTTTGATTTACATTGAGTACTGTTCAATTTGCATTACTTGTATATTTTATTATGATGTATTTATTTCTCATCACATTGTATTACATAAAACCCCTCTAATCTAAAATGTTGGGTCTGCCACCGGTAGATGCCCAATTATTTGTTAGGCACCTTATTT